>JAJIBD010004832.1:0-115425 GCA_021461705.1 Cryptotis parvus
TAGTTTGCTTTTTTTTTTTAATTTTTTATTATACCACCGTGAGACATACAATTACAAAGGTGTTCATAATTGGTTCTTGGTAGTACAGTATTCCAGCACCCATCCCTCCACCAGTCCACCAATGTACCCCCACCCCTCCCGCCCCCCCCAGGCTGCCTCAATAGCAGGTACCCCAGTATCCTCTCTTTTCTCTCTCTCTCTGTCTCTGCAACTCTGTCCCTCTTCTTTTACACATTGTGGCTAGCCCTGCAGATATTTAGAGTTTATCACTTAAGTCTCTTTGTGTATATTCAATGGTGAGTTTTAATCTGCCATTACCATTTCCCACATTTAGTAAAACACTGGTACCTATTAATGAATGCAGTCATACTATATCTGTCCCTTTCCTTCTGACTCATTTAACTCAGCATGATAGTCTCCATGTCCATCCATTTGCAGGTAAATTTCATAATTTCATCTTTTCTGACAGCTGCATAGTATTCCATAGTATAGATGAACCACAGTTTCTTTAGCCAGTCCTCTGTTCTCGGGCATTTAGGTTGTTTCCAGATTCTAGCTATAGTGAATAGAGCAGAGATGAATAAAGAAGTACAGATAGTGTTTCTGCTATGTGTTTTTCGGTCTCTCGGGTATATTCCCAGGAGTGCTATTGCTGGATCAAATGGGAGCTCAATATCTAGTTTTCAGAGGAATGCCCATATTGTTTTCCAAAAGGGCTGGACCAGCTGGCACTCCCAACAACAGTGGATGAGAGTCCCTTTTCCCCATATCCAAGCCAGCACCAGTTGTTCTTGCTGTTTTGGATGTGTGCCAGTCTCTGTGGTGTGAGATGGTACCTCATTGTTGTTTTGATTTGCATCTCCCTGATGATTAAAGATGAAGAGCACTTTTTCATATGCCTTTTGGCCATTCAAATTTCTTCTTTTTGGAAGCTTCTGTTCATTTCTTCTCCCCATTTTTTGATGGGGTTGACTGTTTTTTCTTGTGGAGTGCTACCAGTGCCTGATATATCCTGGATATTAACCCCTTGTCAGATGGGTATTGGGTGAATAACCTTTCCCACTCTGTGGATTGTCTTTGTATCTTGGTCACCGTTTCTTTTGAGGTGCAGAAGCTTTTAGTTTTATATAATCCCATTTGTTTATCTTTGCTTCCATTTGCTTGGTCAGTGGTGTGTCATCTTTAAAGATACTTTTAGTTTCGATGTTTAGAGCATTTCTCCTATGCTTTCTTCAATGTACCTTATAGATTCATGTCTGATGTTGAGATCTATAATCCATTTTGATCTGACTTTTGTGCATGGCGTTAGAAGGAGGTCTAAGTTCATTTTTTTACACGTAGCTGCCCAGTTTTCCCAGCACTATTTGTTGAAGAGGCTTTCTTTGTTCCACTTAATATTTTTGCTCCTTTATCGAAGATTAAGTGGTTGTATATTTGAGAGTGTTTTTCAGGATATTCAGTTCTATTCCATAGGTCTATGGGTCTGTCTCTAGACCAATACCACACTGTCTTAATTACAGCTGCTCTGTAGTAGAGCTTGAGGTTAGGGAAAGTGATACCTCCCATCTTCTTTTTCCCAAGGATTGCTTTAGCTATTCGTGGGGATTTATTATTCCACACAAATTTCAGGAGCATTTGTTCAATTTCTTTGAAGAACATCATGGGTATCTTTATAGGGACCACATTGAATCTGTATAAAGCTCTAGGGAGTATTACCATTTTGATAATGTTAATCATTCCAATCCATGAGCAGGGAATGTGTCTCCAATTCCTCAGGTCTTCTCTTATTTCCTCAAGTAACGTTTTGTAGTATTCTTTGTAGAGATCTTTTACATTCTTTGTCAAACTGATTCCTATAATTATAGACCTCATTAACAATTATAGACCTTTTTTTCAGAATGGATTGAGGCTCTTTATGTTCCTAGGGCAAGCAGATGCCTTTGGGCATGAGACAGGACATATGGAGATGTTACTGGGGTCTGCTCGAGCAAATCGATGATGAACGGGAAGACAGTCAAACTGATTCCTAGGTATTTGATTTTCTGTGGCACAATTGTGAATGGGATAGTTTCTTTAATGTCCCTTTCTTCTCTTTTGCTGTTTGCATATAGGAAGGCCATTGACTTTTGGGTATTGATTTTGTACCCTGCCACTCTACTATAGGAATGTATTATTTCTAGGAGCCTCTTGGTAGAGAGTTTCGGGGTTTCCAGGTATAATATCATGTCATCTGCAAATAGTGATAACTTGGCTTCTTCCCTTCATATCCACATGCCCTTAATGTCTTTTTCTTCCCTGATTGCTATGGCAAGTACTTCCAGTACTATATTGAATAGAAATGGTGAGAGTGGGCAGCCTTGTCTTGTCCCTGATCTTAAGGGGAAGGCTTTCAGTTTTTCCCCATTGAGAATGATGCTTGCTGTGGGCTTGTAGTAGATGGTCTGGATTATCTTCAGGAAGGTTCCTTCAATCCCCATTTTACGGAGAGCTTTCATCATGAACGGGTGTTGAATCTTGTCAAATGCCTTCTCTGCATATATTGATATGATCATATGGTTTTTAATTTTCTTTTGTTGATATGATGTATTATGTTGATTGACTTGCGGATATTGAACCATCCTTGCATTCCCGGGATGAATCCCGCTTGGTCATGGTGTATAATCTTTTTGATGACTCTTTGGATTCTATTTGCTAGCATTTTGTTGAAGACCTTAGCATCTGTATTCATCAGGGAGATTGGTCTGTAGTTTTCCTTTTTTGTGACTCTGTCTGCTTTGGGTATCAGGGTGATATGTGCCTCGTAAAAGCTATTTGGGAGTGTTTCTGTTTATTCAATTTGCCTGAAGAGCTTAAAAAAGATTGGGAGTAGGTCCTCTTTAAAGGTTTTGTAGAATTCACTGGTGAATCCATCTGGACCCTGGGCTTTTGTGTTTGGGGAGACTTTTAATTACCGATTCTATTTCCTCGATGGAGATAGGTTTGTTGAGGTATTCCAAATCTTCTTGTTGCATACTTGGGAGGCTAAAGGATTCAGGAATTTTTCCATTTCTTCTAGGTTCTCTTGTTTCATGTCATACAGGCTCTCATAGTAATCTCTGATGATCTTTTGAATTTCTGTGGTTTCTGTTGTGATGCCCCGTTTTCATTGCTGATTCTATTTATTTGGGTTCTCTCCTTTCCTTTTCTTACAAGTCTTGCAAGTGGTTTGTCAATCTTGTTTATTTTTTCAAAGAATCAGCTTTTGGTTTCGTTGATCTTCTGGATTGTGTTTTGACTTTCCATCTCATTGATTTCTGCTCTAAGTTTTATTATTTCTTTCTTTCTGCTTGGGTTGGGCTCCTTTTGTTGATCACTCTCTAAGATCTTAAGTTGTGAAGTCAGACTGTTTATGATGGCCTTTTTTCTTTTCTGATGAATGCTTGAAGAGCTATGAACTTGCCTCTTAACACTGCTTTAGCTGTATCCCACAAGTTCTGGTAATTCGTGTCTTCAGTCTCATTTGTTTCCAGGAATTTTTTGGATTTCCTCTTTGATTTCTTTTTATGACTTGCTGGTTGTTCAGCAGTGAGCTGTTTAGTTTCCAGGTACTTGGTATTGGTCTCCGTTTTTGTGCACAATTAACTTCTATTTTCACTGTATCGTGGTCTGAAAAAATAGTTGGCACAATTTCTATCTTCTTGATTTTATGGAGGTATGATTTATGACTCAGCATGTGATCTATTTTGGAGTACATTCCATGTGCACTGGAGAAGAAAGCATAGTATTCCATTGTGTAGATGTACCAAAGCTTCTTTTATCCAGTCATCGATTTTCGGGCACTCTGGTTGCTTCCAGATTCTGCCTATTGTGAATAATGCTGCTATGAACATAAAAGTAGGGATGGTGTTTCCGCTGCGTATTTTTGGTTTCCCAGAGTAGATTCCCAGGGGTGGTATGGCTGGGTCAAATAGGAGTTCAATTTCCCTAGTCTTTGGAGGAATGTCCATATTGTTTTCCAGAAAGGCTGTACCAGCCGGCATTCCCACCAACAATGGATGAGTGTCCCCTTTCCCCACATCCACGCCAGCACTTGATGTTCTTGCTCTTTTGAATATGTGCCAGTCTCTGTGGTGTAAAGTGGTATCTCATTGTTGTTTTGATTTGCATCTCTCTGATGATTAGTGATGATGAGCATTTTTTCATATATTTTTTTGCCATTCGAATTTCTTCCTTGCTGAAGTTTCTGTTCATTTCTTCTCCCCATTTTTTGATGGGGTTGTTTGTTTTCTTCTTGTAAAGTTCTACCAGTGCCTGATATATCCTGGATATTAACCCCTTATCTGATGGGTATTGGGTGAATATTCTTTCCCATTCTGTGGACTGCTTTTTGTATCTTAGTCACTGTTTCTTTTGAGGTGCAGAAGCTTTTTAGTCTCATGTAGTCCCATATGTTTATCTTTTCTTCTAGTTGCTTTGTTACTGATGTTTCACCTTTGAAGATGCCTTTAGCTTCAATGTCGTGGAGGGTTTTTCCTATATTTTCTTCAATGTACTTTATGGATTCAAGTCTGATATTGAGATCTTTAATCCATTTTGATCTGATTTTTGTGCATGGTGTTAGACATAGGTCCAAATTCATTTTTACATGTCGTTGCCCAGTTTTCCCAACACCACTTGTCGAAGAGGCTTTCCTTACTCCATTTTAGACTCGTTGCTCCTTCATCAAAGATTACACGATCATGTGTTTGAGGTTGGGTGTCAGGATACTCTATTCTATTCCATAGGTCCACAGGTCTGTTTTTATTCCAATACCATGCTGTTTTAATTACTACTGCCTTGTAGTACAGTTTGAAGTTGGGAAAGGTGATGCCTCCCATCTTCTTTTTCCCGAGGATTGCTTTTTTGGGGATGAAATGCCCTGTATATGTCTACCAGCCCTCTTTCTTACATCTCTTCTTTTAGGGCCAGTATTTCCTTGGTAAGTTTCAATCTTGTTGATCTATCCAGGGTTGATAGAGCAGTGTTGAAGTCTCCAACTACAATTGTGTTGTTGTCAATGTCTTCTTTGAAGTCTATTAGTAGTTGTTTTAGGTATTTTGCTGTCCCTCGTTGGGTGTATATATGTTTAATAGCGTGATTTCTTCCTGATATGCATCCCTTGACTATTAAGAAGTGACCTTCACTGTCCCTTCTGACTTTCTTCAGCTGAAGTCTATGTTGTCGGATACCAGTATAGCCACCCCAGCCTTTTTGGAGGGGTTGTTTGAGTGAAGGGATTGTTTTCCAGCCTTTTATTTTGAGCCTGTATTGCTCCAATTGTTCAGGTGTGTTTCTTGAAGGCAGCAGAATGTCGGATTCAATTTTTGATCCATTTTGCCACTCTGTGTCTCTTAAGTGGTGCACTTAGACCATTGACATTGAGAGAGATTATTGTCATGGGATTTTGTGCCATCTTTCTGTATAGGTTGGTTGTTCTTTTAGGTTATGTCTTGTCTTATAGTAGATCTTTCAGTCCTTCTCTTAAGGTTGGTTTTGATTTTACAAAGTTCCTAAGCTGTTGTTTATCCAAGAAGTTGTATATCTGTCCTTCAAATCTGAGTGAGAGTTTAGCCGGATAAAGAATTCTTGCTGAGGCATTCATTTCATTAAGTTTTTTTTTTACTATAACCCACCACTGCCTTCAGGCTTGGAGGGTGTCTTCTGAGAAGTCTGCTGAAAGTCAAATGGATGTTGCTTTTTATACAATTTCCTTCTTTGATCTTGCTGCCTGAAGAATTATGTCTCTGTCTATGGCATCCATTACTTTGACTAGGATGTGTCTTGGGGACTTTCTATTGGGGTCTCTTCTTGCTGGTACATGTCAGGCTTCTTGGATCTGGATGCCTTCATCCTTTAACTCGGGAACTTTTTAGCCAGGATGTTTTTAACTGTTTTAATTTCCTTGGGGTTACTTTCCTGTCCCTCTGGGACACCGATGATTCTTATGTTGTTCCTCCTGGCTTCATCCCATTGTTCTCTGTTCCATTGCTGATCCATTTTCTGGTCTTTTTCCATCTTATGTAGTTCTCTGAATGCTTTCTGCAGCTCATCTTCAGTCTCGCTCATTCTCTCTTCTGCTGCTGTCATCCTACTGTTGAAAGCCTCTATTGTGTTTTTTCATTTCATCTACTGAGTTTTTAAGCGATGATATTTCTATTTGCATGGTTCTCATTTCTGCTCTCATTTCCTCCCATAATTTATTGACTGCCCTTTCAACTGCTTCGTTTATGTTCTCCTGTATTTTGTTGGACATTCGCTCCATTTTTTCGTTGAGCTCCTTAAACATCCTACCAATTTCTTCTCTAATTTCATTGTCAGAGAGATCTTGCACATCTGTATTCTTTTTTGAGTCTTCAGGTTCGATTCCTTCATCTGTTCTTCGAGCTGGGGATCTGTGTTGTTTCTCCATGGTGTTGCGGTGTTCAGGGATAGATTCTTCTAGTATACTGTTTCTTTTTTCTTGAGGGTATTAGCTTCCCTTGGTGTTGAATTTCCTAGTTTTTGTATTAATAAGCAGCCGCGTGAGCGGCTGCCCCGCCGGCCAGCTGCACACCCCAGGGAGAATACCTGAGGCGGACACAGGCCAGTGTGAGAGTTCAAAATGTCCTTTTACTTCCGCTTCTGCTCGGACTTCTGGGATTTGTAGTTCCACCTTCTGCCGAGACCTGGGGCTCTACCATGGCCCCAGGTGCGCTCCTGGCCAGCCGCACACCCCAGGGAGAATACCTGAGGTGGAGACAAGTCTGGTGTGAGAGTTCAAAATGTCCGTTTACTTCCACTTCTGCTCGGACTTCTGGGGGCTGTAGTTCCACCTTCTGCTGAGACCTGGGGCTCTACCACGGCCCCAGGCGCCTGCCCAGCCAGCTGCACACCCCCCAGGGAGAATACCTGAGGCAAAGACAGGCTGGTGTGAGAGTTCAAAATGTCCGTTTACTTCCACTTCTGCTCGGACTTCTGGGGGTTGTAGTTCCACCTTCTGCCGAGACCTGGGGTTCTACATGGCCCCAGGGCCAGCCTGGCCAGCCGCACACCCCAAGGAGAATACCTGAGGTGGGGACAGGCCGGTGTGAGAGTTCATTAGTATTTTTTTAATATTTTATTTTACCACCGTGAGATATACACCAGTGCCCATTTCCCACCACCAATGTCCACAATTACCCCCCCCTCCATAGCCTGCCTCCATGGGAGGTTCTTTATCTCTTTTCTCAATCCCTCTCTTTTCCTTCTCTTAGATATTGTGGACTGCAATACATACACTTAGAGGCCATCATGTGCATTTTTGCCTTAGTATTAAAAATACTAATCCATTAGTATTTTTAATAATCACCAGCCAGAGGGACAGCAGCTCTCATCTTGGCAGCTGACTGAACACCTTCACAAGTGTTGCAGGACTCCTAAGGGCCGCTGCATCTGCTCTGGAGTGCCTCCCGCAAATCACTCCGTAGATAAGGGGGTAGTCTAAATGTGGCAGTTTATCCGACCATGTATGCTGTACTAGCTGGTATAAATATTCTCCCATGCTACCACAATCATCGTGGGACTAGCTAGATCTTACCAGCATATTAGCCTGGCCACGCTGGACCCCTAAGTAATTAGACCAGAGAGAAATGCTGTTTGCTTCCAAGCAAACAAGCATGGCTCCCTGATATACTCAAAGGCAACTAAAATATAAAACTACAATGAAGTAGAAGAGACTTGTGAAGGCTTGGAGGAATATTTAACTGGCATTAGTATTAGTCTTTGGTACAGAGACATGCCATCTCAGAAACCCCCTTCTCTACCCTATAAAGGCATTCCCAGGCAGATTTCGCTCAAAACATTAGCATAGTAAAGGCCCTAGGTGAGGTGCAGGGAGGGATTACCTAAGGGCATTGGACCCTCCCTGCTTTCCATAACAGTGGGAGGAAGGTCTGAGTTACAGGGATATAAACTAGCCGGTTCCCGCTCTCCCGGCCTTCTTCTTTGTGGGATCTGTCCTTGTGGCGCTCATTCCCCTTGGAAGCTTTTTCTCCTTTACGTGGTGGTCGCCATCTTGGCCTACACGTGGCTGGGGTTCTAGCCTGGAATCCTAAGCACCGGGCTTTTCCTTTTGCTGATTTGTATGCCTGAACCTGTGATAAGTAAAGTCTTTTAAAACTGCATCGGATTCGGGCCCAGAGCGATAGCCCAGCGGTTAGGCGTTTGCCTTGCACGCAGCCAGCCTGTGCTGGCCCGGGTTCGATCCCGGCATCCCATATGGTCCCCCGAGCACTGCCAGGAGTCATTCCTGAGTGCAGAGCCAGGAGTAACCCCTGAGCATTGCCGGGTGTGACCCAAAAAAGCAAAAAAAAAAAAAAAAAACTGCATCGGATTCCTGAGTTTTCATCCATTCCTCGCCCGGCTTCGGAGGTAGAAGGGAACTCGCTTCCCGGCACTGTCGGGGACCCTGGCGCAGCGCCCCGACACACAAGGACACCAGCTTTTTTATATTCCATTCTTTCAAAAGGCAATACAGCTTAGAGTTAAGTTTGCATGGTTTACATTATAAAGACATTTCACATTCTCTGCATAGCACTTAAGAATAATAGAAGGAGAAAACCAAAAACCTGCAGGGGTGCTATCAAGGTAAGGTGAGATGAACAAGAGAACGTGTTACAGTTGATAATTCAGCCTTCAGGACTAGCCCAAGATGGCAAAGTCAGGTCGGACAGAACAAGAAGAGAGACCTGTTTTCTACCTAACTTTAAGCAGCGTCCATAGACTTCATCTTGGGCTAGTTACAGCTAACAGGGAAATGTGCAGAGAAATGATTAGGATAGCAATGTCTGTGCATCTTCAACTTGAAAACAGTCTTACTAGGGAATTCTACATACTAACTCTATTAGGGAGAGTGTCTGCCAGAAAACTCTGTGTATCTGTTAACAGTCAGTATCCATCAGACCTTCCTTCACATTTCTTTAGATCTACTTTCTGTCAACACCCAGTGGACCTGTCCACGAACTGCTCATGGGCTGAAGGCTATATTCCAGACACACAGATACACAGTGCAGAGCTACCAGCTCTCCATGGCCTGCAGCCAGTTTGTGGCCATGTGATACCTCAAACTAGTAGAAACCAATTAAGTTCTAGAAACCCAGAAAGTCAATGAAAGAACAGAAATTGGCCAGATTCGCCTTGAAAATCCAGAAAAAAATAAGTTATGGCTTTATCAATGCCATTGCCATAGATGGGCTGTAATGGTCAATATAATGAGTGCCAGCCAGCTAATGGGGCAGGTATGGTGATGGGGGTGGGTGGGAAATAAGGATCTTTGATGGTGGGAACACACTGTGGTGGGATTGGTATTGTATGAAGAATCTAAAAACTGCATTATGAGAAACTTTGTACTTTGTAAATCTCGGTGTTTTAATAATAAATTGAAAATATTTCTTTAAAAAAATTAAATATCTGATTAAGCTGACCATGTCCTATGACTAAAAGTCTGAAGTTCCAGTTCAGCATTATTCACAAGATGCCGAATTACCAGTGTTAAGAAGAATAGCTCATGAAAACAATTCTACAAAGGATCACATTTCTCTGGTACATTAATTTTTCAGAATGTAATTTTATTTAGTAGATAGTATAGATTTATCTACTAGACATGGATATCAGTGCTTTTAAAAACAGATTTAAAAAATTATATCACCTTCGGCAAGTACAAAAATACATATTTAAAACATACCAAGATAAATTACAAATTCAGAGCATTTTTTGATAAAGGGGCAATATAAGCAAATGGCATGTTATCTGTATTCATACAAAAATCATTGTTACTCAATCTGCTGATCTCACAGTCACTGTCAATGTTGTCTGTCTGTAGATAAATTAAAAGTTTTTGGTTATAGTACTGAGCATTAACTAGAGGCAAAAGGATACACATGACAACCCTTTAATGTATGTTCTTTAATCCATAGTCTGGAGGGAAGGAAAAGAGAAAGAGAGAGAAAGGGAAAGAAATAAAGAACCTGCCATGGAGGAGGACTGGGGGAGGGGAGGGAACCGGGGACGTTAGTGGTGGGAGATGGGCACTGGTGGCGGGATGGGTGCTGGAACACTGTATGGCCAAAACCCAAATATGAACTTTTTAATTGTATATCTTTGTAATTGTAAAAATAAAAATTAAAAAAAAAGTTTTTGGTTAGATTTTGATCCCGAATCATATGCTTTGGGAGGCACCATGTCCTGGCTTAGAACTTTGTCTTCAGTCAGTGTCTGTGTCCTCATTGAGTGTAGGAGGTTACTGTCCCCTCCCTCCTGGGGAGCCTTCATACAGGGTTCAGGGATATTGCCTTCAAAGCCACAGTTAACTTCCAGGGCTTCCTGTTATGTGCTAGGTCTTGGGAAGTCCATGGTTCCTCTTACAGTAGATTTTTCCTCAGGTCTAATGGTCTTGTTCTTCTTATTCAGACACCACTTTTTTAGAGTGGCAAGACCATTCCTCAGCCACTTGACAGAGTGACACCCCAAGGTGCCTCTTTTGACATGAGTTGGGGGCGTTCTAGCCTGTCCAGATGAGGGCCTCGCTGTTTCTGAATCAGGGCTGGCACCAGGAGAATCCAAAGGAAGATCTTCTGATACTTGTTGAACTTGCTGAGTAGGATCTCCGGTACAGGTGGTTTCACTGGTGGGAAACACAGTGGGCTCAGCCATTGAGGAAAACATACTGTCTTGGGAGTAATATGACCCAACAGCGAGATGTCCAGGGAGGATAGATTGGATGAACATGCCCTTGGGGGGCAGCTATTCAAATCAGAGAGCACTGTTTCTTTTGTCCTGGGCTTCATTACCCTCACTCACCTCAATACCCATTACTGAGCTCTGATGAATGAATTTCTGCCCCCCCGCCCCCCAGCTCTAGTGATTTGTGTCATTTCAAACAGTCTTCCTCATTAAGATGCTCTGTGTTGGGTTGTTGTGGTTTTACTAAGCTGGTCATTTCGAAGGGCTGGCCTTCAGTGCTGGGCTCAGAGGAACACTGGTACCTCCAGGTGCCTTTAAAAGATGACCCCTTAGAGCTGGGGTGTGTAGAGTGGGCTCTGAGGAGCTCTGCCGCCAGCTACGATGGCCTGGAGCACTTAGGACAGTATAGTTTGGAGAATGGGTCCCCTCAATGTTGTTTGGTAGTTTATGCCCTGACGCTAAACATAGATTACCTACACTGTATTTAGATCTGACTAGGTCTATCCTGGTGGAAACCCTGTTGCAGTCCCCAAGGTGGGGGTTTGGAAAGAGCCCAGCACTGTCCAGTGAGGCGCCCGCTGATGATTCCTGGGGAACACTCTCCTTGGCAGAGGGGTCTGTACGGAGGGCTGGTTCTGATGAGTATCGCTGGCATCTGGTGACCTTTGGCGTTCCAGCTAGGAAGGAATCTGTGCTTGAGGAGACTTTGGGATGGCTCCCCAGGGGAGGGTCTGGGAATATGACCCAGCTCTCTCCATTATCAGCAACAGGCGCATCTACTCCTAAGTTGTCTCTAGAGGAAATTAAACTCAAGTTACTCAGAGCTGAGACAGTGGTTGCAGTTCTTTCCATATCGGTATCATTGCAGGTGACGAAGGAATCAAGACTTCTGCTTCTTTTTCCCAGTTTTTGGTCATCACTGCATGATACATCACGTGAATAAAAGTCTTTAAGACTTTCATACGTATCATTCAAATGAACATAAGAGTCTGTCAAAAAATAAAACGAAAAATCCAAGTTAGCATTTTTCCTTACCACAAACATGGTTCATGGTGTTTCAAGAAATTTTCTTATGTGCTTCCTACTCTCAATGAGGACAGGATTGTCACAATCATCCCAAATGTTAGAGTAGGAAGATAACTGCTTGGGCACATGCTACATTCATCCTAGCAATGAGGGCGTATCAAAATAACAAGAAATGTTAAAAAAAAAATGATCTGAAGCCAGGTAGATCACAGTTATGAACAGGGTTCTGCTAACATGGATTGCTGGTGGGGACAAACAACTCAGAAAACCATTTACTGACAGCTACCGATTTCTATGTAATCACTTGATCACTTGATCACTTGAATCCCGTTATTCATCGATTTGCTCGAGCAGGCGCCAGTAACATTTCCATTGGACCCTATCACGTGCCAATGTAGCCCAATGGCATCTGGTTGATTCAGGAATATGAAGAGCCTCAAACCGTTCCTTCAGGGTCTTAACAAGGAAGTCTGACCATCTTGTAGGTGGGCGGCCACGGGATCTTTTGACATCCCGTGGGATCCAGTCGGTAACGGCTCTAGTCCAGCGGTTGTCTCCAAATCGCATTACATGTCCAGCCCATCTGATTTTCGATGCCTTGGCAAATGAGACAGCGTCCCTGATTCTGGAATAGCGACGGAGGTCAGAACTCCGATTCCTTCTCTCACTTGATTGAGGCGTGATATTCCAAGCATTTCTATGTAATAGTCATGAAAATTTTTTTTTTAGGATTTTGGGCTGTACTCAGTGGTGCACAGGGATAATTCCTGGCAGGCTCCAGACCATAGGGATGCTGAGAATTGAAGCCAGGATGGCCACATGCAAGGCACGGGTCTTACCTATTGTAATATTGTTCTAGTCCCCATGACAAATCTTTATAAAACCAATTAAGTTAGATTTATCTGTATTTTTGGGTACAGATATGGCAGCTTATAAACCACATTACTAGTAATTTCTAGGGCAGGACTTCACATAAAAGCTCCTTCTTCGTGATACCAATTATTTTTGTGTATTTTTTTGAATGCCACAGTGTTTTGTTTTTTTTTTTGTATAAGTTATGCTGGTGAGAGAAACCAGAAGTTTCAGAATCAGGCTGGCAATCTGCAAGCCAAAAGAGTGAACCTGGTTTCCTCGAAGCCTGGAAAGTAGGTAGAGTGGAGAGGTACTTGAGGGACTGGAAAGTTCTTCAGGACGAGAGAACATATGCTGCTCTGCCCCTCCTAGTGTTGATCGGGTGAAACATGCATTCCAGGAAGTTAACCCACGGCGAAACATTCAAGTGGCACTCAGTCATGTACTTTACCCGTGTACTAGTCCTTTTGATTAAGTAATTCTATGCCAGGAATCCCTCAGAACAAGACCAAGCCTATATTTTGCCATTAGTAACAGTATCTACAACTCGACCATAGCAATGGAGGTACGGTTATATATAACCATACACATGTACATATGTATATATAGGAATATATACTATATACTACATATGATATATAAGGACCATATATACTTATATATGTATATCTATTCATATGTATATATGTATATGGATAATTGTACATATGTATACTTGTACAAGTATATATATAAATGTGTGTATATATGTATATATATATATATATATATATATATATATATATACACACAGAGGGATTAAAGGGCCACATGGGCTGCCAGAGATTGACCGGTTGACCTCATGCAAGACAAGCCCCTACTCGCTCTCTGATTCCCCCCATTCCTCCTTTTTGGTTTTTGGTTTTTTGTTTTTGAATGAACTTGGAGATGCTCAGGGGTTATTCCAGGCTTTACAATCAGTCTCTCACATGTCTGTGAGAGACTCACAGGCATGGGGGCAAAGCTGCTACTGGCTCTCCCTGTGCCCAGCCACTCATGAGGCGCCGGGAGGGATGGCGGGTTCTAGCCCTGGCCCGCCACCTCAGCAGAGCCTCGCAATAAGCCAGACGACCCCCCACTCCATGAGGGCCTCCATTTTCCACATCCGGACTTCCCCTCGTCAGAACTCCACCCAGCAGACCAGTCTATCACAGCCCGGCTCGCCTGGCCGCCTGCGGCCACGCAGTTTTATTTATCAATAAGTGCTGGATTTAGAGATGACTACAAGAGTATGCTACCTGCACAGCAGAGCCTGGCAAGCTACCTGTGTCTTTTTTGATATGCCAAATACCAGTAACAATTATAGACCTCATTCCCATGACCTGATGGAATGATTTTTTTTTTTTTGCTTTTTTTTTGGGTCACACCCGGCAATGCTCAGGGGTTACTCCTGGCTCTGCACTCAGGAATTACTCCTGGCGGTGCTCAGGGGACCATATGGTATGCCGGGGGATTGAACCCGGGTCGGCACAGGCCGGTCGCGTGCAAGGCAAATGCCCTACCCACTGGGCTATCGCTCCGCCCCTGATGGAATGATTTGAAGCTCTTTATGTTCCTGGAGCAAGGAGGTGCCCTTGGGCTCTACTAGCATGAGACAGGACATATAGAGATGTTACTGGTGCCCACTCGAGCAAATCGATGATGAAGGGGAAGACAGTGATACAGTGATACAGTGATGTATATATCTATACCTATATTAGTCCTAGTAAACTTGAAAAATGGATAAATAGACTATAGTATCTCTTGTTGATAATGAACTTCTTGAATTCAGGGACCTCACCAGATTTTTATGCTCTGACCTGTGTTTGTAAGCCTTCTCACTATGCATCAACTGTACTCCCAAATACCTCTTGTTTTTTACAATACTTGGAATACTTTCTTTCATTTTGTATTCTGTGGAGACCTCCCCAAACACAGAAAATATCTTCTCTCCAAATATTTCGTCTCAATTTTTAATAAAGAACTGAATGAGTTGCGAAACCTATTCATAAAGGACAAAAAAAGGAAGCACCAGTATTAATACAGCCTATCTATGGTTCAATTTCAGGACAGTAATTATAAAGAAATGCATGTTTTCAAAGTAAACAAGTTCCTCTAAGGAAACATGAGACAGAAAAACACATGGCACTAATTTGGACAATGGTGTGGGGTGGGGTGTATATTCAGCCAAACCTGGTGGTGGCTGGGGAACCATATGAAGTGTCAGTATGGGGGCTGCTATATGCAAGACAAACTCTCCATTTGAGAACATTCTTTTGGGAATACTTTTAAGACTGCTTGTTTCCTTGACTTAATGCAAACATTTTTATAACAATGGCTCTGTCTTTACAATCCACAGAGTGGGAAAGGATATTCACCCAATACCCATCTGACAAGGGGTTAATATCCAGGATATATCAGGCACTGGTAGCACTCCACAAGAAAAAAACAGCCAACCCCATCAAAAAATGGGGAGAAGAAATGAACAGAAGCTTCCAAAAAAGAAGAAATTCGAATGGCCAAAAGGCAGATGAAAAAGTGTTCTTCATCTTTAATCATCAGGGAGATGCAAATCAAAACAACAATGAGGTACCATCTCACACCACAGAGAATGGCACACATCCAAAACAGCAAGAACAACCGGTGCTGGCGTGGATGTGGGGAAAAAAGGGACTCTGATCCACTGTTGGTGGGAGTGCCGACTGGTCCAGCCCTTTTGGAAAACAATATGGGCATTCCTCTGAAAACTAGATATTGAGCTCCCATTTGACCCAGCAATAGCACTCCTGGGAATATACCCTAGAGACCGAAAAACACATAGCAGAAACACTATCTGTACTTCTTTATTCATCTCTGCGCTATTCACTATAGCTAGAATCTGGAAACAACCTAAATGCCCGAGAACAGAGGACTGGCTAAAGAAACTGTGGTTCATCTACACTATGGAATACTATGCAGCTGTCAGTAAAGATGAAATTATGAAATTTACCTGCAAATGGATGGACATGGAGACTATCATGCTGAGTGAAATTAGTCAGAAGGAAAAGGACAGATATAGAATGACTGCATTCATTAATACAACATAAATAGATACCAGTGTTTTACTAAATGTGGGAAATGGTAATGGCAGATTAAAACTCACGATTGAATATACACAAAGAGACTTAATTGATAAACTCTAAATATGTGCAGGACTAGCCACAATGTGTAAAATAAGAGGGAGAGAGATGCAGAGACAGAGAGAGAGAGACAGAGAGAGAAAGAGAGGAAACTGGGGTACCTGCTATTAAGGCAGCATGGGGGTGGGCAGGAGGGGGTGGGGTACATTGGTGGTGAAAATGGGGCACTGGTGGAGGGATGGGTGCTGGTATACTGTATTACCAAGAACCAATTATGAACACCTTTGTAATTGTATGTTTCACCGTGGTATAATAAAAAATTAAAAAAAAAACAATGGCTCTGTCTTTAAACTTAGAATCATTACCAATATCCTCTATACAGTATCATAAATGACAACAACAAACTTAAAATTTAGAAAGCACCATTAGAAAAGTATCGATGAAGCATGTGAGTGTGGGCAGGGACCGTGTTCATGGGCCTCTTCTGAAGGAGTTTGTACTCTGCTAAGTGCCGACTGAGGAGGGAAGTAAGGTTTCATTTGATGCAGCAGCCCCTATTGAGAGGGAAACTGGGGTTTTTCTTCAGTTTCTTCCCCTAGTATCTGAGGCCAAGGAGAATGGTGGAAGCAAACCATAATTGTGGCTTTCAGTCACTAGAATGAGATAGATATTACCACCACTTCCAAGTGTTAGATTTAGAAATGGTGCACAATGCAAATCAGTTTCCTAAGATATATACTCTGGTAGTAGTGGGCTGAGAATTGAACCCCATCCTGTCTCCTTCAGCCTTCTTCCCTTCAAAACTCTCAGTTGTGTTCCCATCACTCTAAGACTTAAGGACATGTCTTATTTTTCTAAATTTTTTATTATACCACCATCAGATATACAATTACAAAGATGTTCATAATTGGGAGGACTTGTCTTCTTAAAGGGAAATGAGAGTCACCCAATTACTAGTGCTTCTCTGCTAACCTGTTGATCCTGTATGTACCACTCTTGGCTTACACTTGAATGTGGTGAAACACATGTAAGGGTTGGCCACCCGATGGGGTGACTGACTGGGAGCCTAGGAACGCCGCACCTACCAAGGAAAACTCTGAGAGACCAAGTCCTATGCAAAAAGCAAGGGTTTTATTAATAAGCGAGTATACTCGGGCTCATAAGCGTGACCCCAAGCGGTCAGTGGCTAAGAGCCCCGAGCCCCTTCCAGGGACGATCTTTTAAGGAATAATTCCGCGCTACAGAAAAGCCCGCGCATAACTATCCAATAGGTTTAAAATATTACATCGAGGTCTGCGGCGCGAGGCAGCCAATCACTCTGCACCAGGTAACCATCACCCACCAGTCAGGTATCGTACCAAATACAGAGGGGGACATCAGACTCGACCTCTCGGGAATGTTTGCCTTGTAGCCCTCCCTGGAATTATTTGCTTAAGGCCCTTCCTGCTGTGCTCTTGTCGAACTATCATTTTATCAGTTACTTTCGGTTGAGCCATTATTTTATCAGTTACCTCTGGCATTTTATCAGTTACCTCTGGTTCCTGTCTTTGTGTTCTGTGGGTGAGGGGCCATTCTTTCACACAAACTGCAGCATTAGCATCGGTGTGTTATTAGATTACCAGGCTAAGATAACTTGTTTAATAAAGTCTGTTTTGGTAAAGGATATATTACTTAAGGAAGATGCCAGAACTATCCAAAATGCTATAGTAAATAAAACTGACTCCCCTGGGCATAAAACAGAACATAAATGCCATTACTTTTTTGGTTAATTCATGCTCCACTTCTGGTGTTGATGTGGTGGGAGGCCACAATAGACTAGGCCCAATGCAGATGGACAAGTCGAATGTGTTCATTTCGTTTAACGAGGAATTCTGCTCAATGCAGTGTAGTACTCCAAATAGGCATTTCAGAATGATGATATTAGATCTTGGGAGCTGCTCTAAGAGTCTGAAGAAAGAAGGTGGCACTTTAGAGAAAGCATTTCATTGAAAACAGTTTGCACATGAAGCCTTTGCTGTGCATGGGGAACCACCGAAAGCAAGAACACAGTCAGGAATGCAGAGCTTTAGTGAGCCTGATAATGTGCACAGTAAGCACTGCCTTTTCAGAGAGCCAATAAAGGGCATTGGTTATAGTAATGCCCGCCACCCCAGCAGTGCCTCGCAACAAGCCAGGCGACCTCCCCCTCCACTCCATGAGGGCCGCCATTTTCCACATCGGACCTACCTCTCCTCAGAATTCAATCCAGCAGATGAGCCTATCACAGCCCAGATCATCGACACCCACCCTGCAGCAGTTTTTTTTTCAATCGACCCAGGTATGCTGATCCAGAGACTCACAGACATGGGCAGAGCTGCTACCATCTCTCCCTATGCCCAGCAACTCACGAGGTGCTGGGAGGGATGGCGGGTTCTAGCCCTGGCCTGCCACCCCAGCAGAGCCTCGCAACAAGCCAGATGACCCCCCACTCCATGAGGGCCGCCATTTTCCACATCCGGACCTCCCTCTCATCAGAACTCCATCCAGCAGACGAGCCTATCACAGCCTGGCTCACACGGCCGCATAAATGCTGTATTTAGAGGTGACTAGAAGAGTATGCCACCTGCACAGCAAGCCTGGCAAGCTGCCCATGGCGTACTTAATATGCCAAATACCAGTAACTGTTGGCAGAAGGTAGATCTAAGGATATGTAAAGGAAGGTCTGATGGATACTGCCTGTTAACAGATACACAGGGACTTCTGGCAGACTGTCTCCCAATAGAGTTAGTATGTAGAAATCCCTAGTGAGACTATTAATCAAGCTGCAGGTACCCAGACAAGGCTATCCTAGGTCATTTCTCTGCACATTTCCCTGTTGGCTATAACTAGTCCAAGATGGAGTCTAATGGATGATGCTTAAATTTAGGCAAAAAACAGGTTTTTCTTGTTCTTCTGTCTGACAAGTCCTTGCCATCATGGGCTAGTCGGAAGGCTGAATTAGCAACTGTAGTGCGTTCTTTTGTTCATCTAATCTTACCTAGATAGCACCCCCTGCAGGTTTTTGGTTCCTGGTTGTCTCCTTCCTATTATTCCTAAGTCCTATTCAATGAATGTGAACTGTCTTTGTAATGTAAACCATGCAACTTTAAGCTGTATTGTCCTTTGAGATGATGGGATAAGAGAGTTGGGGTCTTGGTGGAGGGTCAGTCAGTCAAATGAGTTAGTTCAAATGAGTGAGCTCAGGTCAGCGAGCTCAGGTCAGTCAGCTAAAGTTAGTTAGCTGCGGTTAGTCAGCTGCCAAGATGAGAACTGCTGCCCCTCCAGCTGGTGATCATTAAAAATATTAATGGATATACATTGTGTTCCTGGTGTCTCATCTCTGTGCCTCCGATCCGACAGTACATTCCTGCTTCAGTAACAATTATGTTAGGTCATTCCCATGACCTAATATAATTGTTTGATGCTCTTTATGTTCCTGGAGCAAGTAGGTGCCCTTGGGCTCTACTAGCATGACACAGGACATATGGAGATGTTACTGGAGCCTGCTCGAGCAAATTGATGAACAGGCAGATAGTGATAGTGATAGTGGTTAAAGAAATATGTAAAAGTGATCAAGAATAGATTACAAAAAAAATGCTGCCTAAAATGTTTCCCCAAACTCAATAATATTTAAGCCTTCTCTCAAGCTAAATATCCCACATGTTTTCTGAAGAAATGAAACAATTATAGAGCTTCCTTTGAGGGGGTGGGAGTTATAAGCAGACCTGACAGTGCTCAGGATTTACTCCTGGCTCTGTACTCAGTGACCAATTTGTCAGGATTTGGGGTGATATGGGGTGTAGGGGATTGAATTTAGGGCAGCCACATATAAGGCAAATGCCCTACTGTACTAAACCTCCAGCTCCCCAACATTTCGTTTATATTTAAAGGTTCTCCAGCAACTTTGAAATGCTATCTCTTGGTGAAAAACTTAGCTTCAGCTCTCTGCTGGGGACAATTCCTTGGTCTGCTCTAGTTTGGCATTCTCTTTATTCTCACTGTTTCCTATTGTCTGGATGGCAAGGGAGTTTAAAATGAGCAACTGAAAATGATTTTTACTATTACCCAGAGAAAAGATATGTTATTGATATTCATGAAAGTTTTGCTTGTGGTTTTACTGCTGTGACAATAAATGCTGAGAAACTTGTGTTCAAGGCAATGGGCTAATGGGCAGAGCCTCGAGGGAAAGATTACAAGGATACTGAAATAGAATTCTAAGTTTGCGGAGGAGTTTCAATAGAAGGAAGGTACTGACTGGGGTACTCTTTTGGGTCACAAGACTTTCAGGAGTCATCAATTTTTTAACTATTTGACAACTCTCAGTCGTAGGTAATCTTAGGTAATAGAGAACAGCATGTCTAACACTTTGGAAAGACACATATGCTATCTATCCTCACATTTCTCCCAGGTACAAGATGGCTATTTTTCATATTCATTTCCACAGTCTTTACACAACTAAATCAGTTGTGGACTTTAAAATTTTCTTTGAATTGTAATACATTACTTTTTTTCTCATTAATGAGTTGAATTTTTTAGTGAATTTTTTAGTTGAGTAGATGCAGTGAGCCTGATAATGTGCAGAGCAAGCACTGCCTTTACAGAGGGCAAATTAGAGATTGGGGCATAATTTTACTTTCAAAGCCATTCTTTATTAGCTTGTAGGTTGTAATATATATATATATATATATATATATATATATATATATATATATATATATATATATATATATATATATATATATATATATATATATATATATGAGAAATGCAACAAAGCAACTCAGAGTCACAGTGTAGAGCTGCTACTGGCTCTCCCTGTGTCCAGCTGATCATGAGGCGCCCAGGAGGGAAGGCAGGTTTTAGCCCTGGGCCCCCCATCCCAGCAGAGCCTCACACAAAGCCAGAGGAACCCCACACCATGAGGGCCACCATTTTCTACATCCAGACACCACAGCTCATCAGAGCTCCACCCAGCAGAAAAGCTGATCTTTCCCTGTTCTGCAAAGTGGCCGTGGTTCATCAATACATGCACGAGATGAGAGGCTACTACAAGAGTATCTCTCCCACAACAGCAAAGCCTGGCAAGCTACCCACGTCGTATTTGATATGCCAAAAACAGTAACAATTATATACCTCATTCCCATGACCTGAAGGAATGGTTTGAGGCTCTTCATGTTCCTGGAGCAAGCAGTTGCCCTTGGGCTACACTAGCATGTGACAGGACATATGAAGATGTTACTGGCGCCCGCTCGAGCAAACCAATGAACAACAGAAAGACAAGTGATACAGTGATACAAGAACAGGACAAATAAATAATCTGATGTTTATTGACTTTGAAAGTCCCACAAAAATCATAATGAAATAAAGTATGTTGCATGGCTTGGATTGCTGAAACCCTTAAAAGCTAAACATCTTTTGTTAGTAGAAGAACATAGTTTATCATAGCAGTGTAGATAATACACACTTAAAAATAGTCACTTTTGGACTGTTGCGGCTTCACTGATGAAGTATTGCTTTTTGTTAATGCAGACTCATCTTTATAGCTCTATCATAATATATTCTAAAGCAGGGATGGAGAGTTCTGCCAGGAACCCTCTTCGCAGCAGAACATTGAGTCTCTGTGATAAGATGAAGAGATTTTTGCTACTCCCCTTTCCCTGACAACTCACACTGAGCAGCCTTTTGTAGAATCTTTCCAGGTCCCCCAACCCCCCAGGATCTTGTTTACAGCATTGATGAGACTGTCGTGAAATTCCTAGGTTATCTGACTGTGAGTTCCTTGAGAGAAGGAATTTAGATGCTGAGTTAGATATTTAAGGATTTGTTGGGTGAAATATTTAACAAAATTAAGATGGCAAATCATAGATTAGGTCTCCAGCATTAGCTATGGATCTTGTTGTTTTCAGTTCATATCAGATTCTTATAAGGGTATGAAATAACAGCAATTACAGCAGTAAATCTACTCTTTCTTAGGTCTGTTTTGGGCCATATGGGGTGTGAAGGAAAAATATTTAGTCAGCTGAATGCAAGGAAAGTACCCTACCTACTGTACTATCTTTCTGGATCCTAATATTTCACACTGTGTTTTTATGCTCATCATTACTTTCACAGTACAGTTTTATATTTAAAAAATTTTTTTTTTTTGCTTTTTGCGCCACACCCGGCAATGCTCAGGGGTTTCTCCTGGCTATTTACTCAGGAATTACTCCTGGCGGTGCTCAGCGGACCCTATGGGATGCCGGGGATCGAACCCAGGCTGGCCCCTACCCGCTGGAATATCGCTCCGGCCCCAATTTTTAAAAAGAATTTTTTGAGACATGACTAAATAGTATTCTTACATCTGGATGGTAGGAATGTGCTCTTCATCTTCCACTTCGTCCAATATTGAGAGCCAAATGTCAAACATGTTAAATGACAATATACTTCCGGGAATACTTTTCAGCAATTGCTTATATAGAAAGAAAATATAATATCTTAGTACTTACTTGCTCATATGTACGGGAGAAAGAAGAGTATCAGAGTTTTTGTCAAATCTCCACTAACTTTACTTTTACAAACACATGTTTAGTTGTGACCTGATGCTTAAACCGAACACTAGAGTAACTAGAGACTAAACTATGCTGATACTTCCACTGCCTTTGGTGTCCATATTAGCAATGTATGCAACCTGATAGTCTGACAATAAGCATCCAGCACCCCCCCACCAACACACTTTAAACCACTACATAAGAGAAATGGATGTGTGAAGATGGTTTTTCTGAGGATAGGGATGTTGTAAATAGTCATCTACTTATTGTATGCATATACACTCAGCTGGGACAGGCACTGGCTGAGACCTCAATGCTGGTATAGTGAAGAACACAAACTCCCTGCTACTTTGTATTCTTGGCATTGTGGAGACACTCAAGTTTCTCCCAGATAAGTGTTCTCATAGATTTTGGGAAAGCCCTCCACGACATTGAAGCTAAAGGCATCTTCAAAGATGAAACACCACTAAAAAAGCAATTGGAAGCAAAGATAAATATATGGGACTACATGAAACTAAAAAGTTTCTGCACCTCAAAAGAAATAGTGGCCAAGATACAAAGAGACTCCAAGAATGGGAAAGAATATTCACCCAATAACCATCTGATAAGGTATTAATATCCAGGATATATCAGACACTGGTAGAACTTTACAAGAAGAAACAGTCAACCCCAAATAAAAATAGGGAGAAAATATGAACAGAAACTTCGACAAGGAAGAAATTCCAATGGCCAAAAGGCATATGAAAAAATATTCATCATCACTAATCATCAGAGAGATGCAAATCAAAACAACAATGAGATATAATCTCACACCACAGAGAATGGCGCATATCCAAAAGGGCAAGACAATTAATGTGGCGTGGATGCAGAGAGAAAGGGATGCTCATCCATTGTTGGTGGGAATGTCGACTGGTATAGCCTTTTGGAAAAACAAAATGGACATTCCTCCAAAGACTAGAAATTGAGCTCCCATTCGACCCAGTCATATCACTCATGGGAATATAACCTGGGAAGCCAAAACCACACAGCGGAAACATCATCTTCACTTTTATTTTCATAGCAGCATTATTCCCAGTAGCCAGAATCTGGAAACAACCCGAGTTCCTGAGAAGTGATGATTGGAAAGTCAGGCAGAAATGGATCAGGCAGTCTTCTCAAAAGTGGAATCTACCACAAACGTGTGGGAGTCAGAGGTTAGGAATGACAGAGAAGGGAACAGTGTGCTAATATTGTTGAAAATGATAATACCAACCTAGAACTGAGCATTGAATACAAGCAAAAAAACATAAACTCAATAACCTCTAAGTGTATATATGCAACTGACAGTGTCTAAGAGAAGGAAGAGAGAGAGAGAGAGAGAGAAAGAGAAAGGGGGTAAAGTACCTACTGTAGAGACAGGCTAGGGGAGGGGAGGGTATTGTGGAATTGGTGGTGGGAAATGGGCACTTGTGGAGGGATGGGTGCTGGAACACTGTAAGAAGAAACCCAAACATGACATATTTTCAATTGTATATTGCTGCAGGACTCCTAAGGGCCGCTGCATCTGCTCTGGATTGCCTCCCCCAAATCACTCCATAGATAAGGGGGTAGTCTAAATGTGGCAGTTTATCCGACCATGTATGCTGTACTAGCTGGTATAAATATTCTCCCATGCTATCACAATCATCGTGGGACTAGCTAGATCTTACCAGCATATTAGCCTGGCCACGTAAGGACACCTAAGTAATTAGACCAGAGAGAAATGCTGTTTGCTTCCAAACAAACAAGCATGGCTCCCTGATAAAATATAAAACTACAATGAAGTAGAGGAGACTTGTGAAGGCTTGGAGAAATATTTAACTGGCATTGGTGTTGATCTTTGGTACAGTGACATGCCATCTCAGAAACCCCCCTTCTCTACATTTCAAAGGCATTCCCGGCTCAAAACATTAGCACAGTAAAGGCCCTAGGTGAGATGCAGGGAGGGATTACCTGAGGGCATTGGACCCTCCCTGCTTTCCATAACAATAGGAGGAAGGTCTGAGTTGCAGGGGGGTATAAACTAGCCGGTTCCTGCTCTCCCGGTTTTTCTTCCCGGTGGATCTCGCCTTGTGAGCGTTTATTCCCCTTGGAAGTTTTACACGTGGTGGTCGCCATCTTGGCCTACACGTGGCTGGGGTTCTAGCCTGGAATCCTAAGCATCGGGTTTTTCCTTTTGCTGATTTGTATGCCTGAACCTGTGATAAGTAAAGCCTTTTAAAACTGTATCGGATTCCTGAGTGTTCATCCATTCCTCGCCGGCCCGGAGGTAGAAGGGAACTTCGCTTCCTGGCACTTGGGGACCCGGCGGAGCGCCCCCGACATTTGGCGTCCCTGGGTGGGCACCGAAGCATCTAAAGTTTCCACTGAGATGTTAATGAACTTTTCCTAAAGCTGGGAGCAGCATTCAAACCATGAGTTAAAAATGGGTTCCCTCCCAAAAGTCTTTTCTTTGTTCTGTCTTCACCTGTTTCTTCAGGTGCTAGTAAAAGTGGTAACTTTTGTAACTCCGGCTTTTCTTTCAGAAAGTCGTAAAATTAAATCTAGCAAACAAATTTTAATGCTTAACGATAACCTAGAGGAAGAAAAGAAACCTCCAGAGGAGGCAGACTCTCAAACTGAAAATCTGCCCGGAGTTAATACCTCCAAAGGTGGAAACGCCCCTCTGATGGAGACTGGATCTCAAGATGAGGAATTCTCTAAAGTAATTCCAAACTCTGATGAGGATGGGGAGGAACAAATTAATTCCCAGAGCCTGTCCAGGCCTCTAAAGGCTCGTAGTTCCTCCTGTTCTAAATTTAACAATCAAAGAGCAAAGCTCTGGGAGCTTTGCAACATTCCTCATAGCCATTCTTTATTTTGGTCTTTTCTGATGCTAAGAGTTAGCTCTTGTGATTTTTGTGATAAAACTGCACCTCCCCCAACCGGAGCAGAGTGCAAGTTCTGGAGAGCAAGTTGTTAAATTTAAAGTAAATGCTTTCCTAAACCTTTGGTTTAAGAAAATAAAAGGTCAAATTTCTTGGTGGCATCTTTATTTAATTCAGCTAGAAAAAAGCTTTAGGCTCAATCTACAGCTGCCTGCCACCTTCATAAGTACCATAGCTTTCCATAAAGATAAACCGGACTAAATTGTCCGCCTTTTATTTGTCTGTGCTCCGTCCCACGTGGCTGGAGGTTTGCAGACAATTAAGTTATGCAATTGGATATTTATGGCAAATGACTTCTGGCAAATGAATAGTTTTGGCGAATGATTTATGGTAAATGTTATGGCTAAAAACAAAATGTTAAATGTGCTCAAAAAACTTTCAAAATTCGGTTATTAAAGCAACAAAAAACAGGTATCTTTAACATTATTCACCTTAAACTTGTCTCAAAAAGAGCCGCTAAAAAACACTGATGCAAACTCAAAAACCAGTAAATTCACCTAAGTAAAAACTGTTCAAACCTCCCGAATTGGTTCATTTCTTAATAATGATAATCTTGCTTTGCAGCCTGTTAAACATGGTCCATCTTAAATAACAATAATTTTGCTTTGCAGCCTGTTAATCTTGGGTCGTCTATAATAAAAATAACCTTGCATTGCAGCCTGTTGATGATTTCGCTGGAGATAACCCCTTTCTTTCCTAAAAAAAAAAAACTGCCTTAAAGCGAGTTTAAAGGTAAAAGCACCTAAATAACCCTCCAAAAAAGGTACCATAAAAAAAAATATGTATTTTCTAAGTGTTTAATGTGTAAGTGTCTTAATGTTTCCTTGCTGCTTTGAAGTGTTTAAAGGTGAAAGCACCTGGATAACCCTCAAGAAGAAAATATTTTGTAAAACTTTTCTAAGGTTTTTATCTATAAAAATAACTAATGAAGTTTCTTCAGGTTTTAAAGAAAAATAGACTGCCGTGTATGATGTTCAGTGTCAAGGTTTTAAAAACTAATAAGTTTTCTAATGTTTTGTTTACAGGTAAAAAAAATAATAAAAAATTAAAAATTAAAAAAGGAGAAAAAAAGGGTGAACTCCAAGTATAGTGCTCAATATCAAAATCTGCTAACAACTAATAAAAAATTTTAATGCTTTTTTTCAAAGATTTACAGAAAAAAGAACTTGGCTGCTGCAAATTCCGTCCATGATGCTCGAGGCTTTGGACTCTGATAACAGTGCTCATTACAAAAATGTTTGCTAAATCAATGAAAAATTGTTTTTCGAATGATTCTGTTCACAGGATGAGATATTCGAATCCAGTAAACCTGCGCTACAGTGCTCAATACTCCGAGACTCCTAAAACAGTGCTCGCTAAAAATTTAATAATTTGCAAAACTAATTTTTCCCAATGCTCTATTCACAGGAAAAGACACTTTCTCACCATCATTTGCTGGCTTTATATTCATGAAGCGCTTGACTCGTTACCATTTATCACCCTAAATGGGTCACATATACAGCTGTAAGATATTGATCGATCAAATGTATGTGTGCGTGTGTGTGCATGTGGTGGCCACCATTATGTTTGTGATTAATGTTGTGTCTATGTTATGTCTCAACTACTACCTTCTCAATTTCTGACCACTACAAACCTCTATTACATTCATCAGCTCCACTGCTGATCCACTAGATTTATCAATTTTAAAATCATCAATTCTCATACTTATTTCCCTGCTCCACCCATGTTGGAGCTTCTTTATATTCTTCTCTCCATCCCAAACTTGGATCCCTACAAAGCCTTAAAATCTCTACTTGTGATTAACCTCGAAAAGTGTTTTTGTCTCGCCTAAGCTACAGGTACAGTTACCGGTGCTAATGTTCCCTTGCTGAAGAAGCCCTGCAAGACGCCCACACCGATGTTCCAGACACCTGTTCCAGCACTCAAGACTCCTGTTCCAGAATTCGAGATACTTGTTCCAGTGTTCCTGAAACCCGATCCAGTGTTCCTGACAATTCAACGAGTTCCTGATCGCTGCTCTCCAGAGACTCATACTCATATGATCACCGCTATTGCTGTTCCAGAAGTAGCCCCACAGACTTTACATAAAATATAGCAAATTGACTCTCACAAATTATGGACAGTGCAAACTGTAGTCCGTTATAATCAGACAGCTAAAAACACTTTGTCTTGAACTTTGCTTTGGGTCCAAAAACAAGTTAGGATCCTAAAGTAACATGTATTATCATTTTGTAATTGGAATTGTTTTTTTCTTATCTTAATTTTCTGTACATTACTAAATATTTCTTACCTTTTCAATTTTTATTAGTAAACTAATCAGGGGGAGTTGTTGCAGGACTCCTAAGGGCCGCTGCATCTGCTCTGGATTGCCTCCCGCAAATCACTCCATAGATAAGGGGATAGTCTAAATGTGGCAGTTTATCCGACCATGTATGCTGTACTAGCTGGTATAAATATTCTCCCATGCTATCACAATCATCGTGGGACTAGCTAGATCTTACCAGCATATTAGCCTGGCCACGTAGGACACCTAAGTAATTAGACCAGAGAGAAATGCTGTTTGCTTCCAAACAAACAAGCATGGCTCCCTGATAAAATATAAAATTACAATGAAGTAGAGGAGACTTGTGAAGGCTTGGAGAAATATTTAACTGGCATTGGTGTTGATCTTTGGTACAGTGACATGCCATCTCAGAAACCCCCTTCTCTACATCAAAGGCATTCCCGGCTCAAAACATTAGCACAGTAAAGGCCCTAGGTGAGATGCAGGGAGGGATTACCTGAGGGCATTGGACCCTCCCTGCTTTCCATAACAATGGGAGGAAGGTCTGAGTTGCGGGGGTATAAACTAGCCGGTTCCTGCTCTCCCGGTTTTTCTTCCCGGTGGGATCTCGCCTTGTGAGCGTTTATTCCCCTTGGAAGTTTTACACGTGGTGGTTGCCATCTTGGCCTACACGTGGCTGGGGTTCTAGCCTGGAATCCTAAGCATCGGGTTTTTCCTTTTGCTGATTTGTATGCCTGAACCTGTGATAAGTAAAGCCTTTTAAAACTGTATCGGATTCCTGAGTTTTCATCCAATCCTCGCCAGCCTCGAAGGTAAAAGGAAACTCGCTTCCCGGCACTGTCGGGGACCCGGCGGAGCGCCCTGACAGTATATCTCTCAGTGGTATAATAAAATATAAAAAATAAAATGGATAACAATAAAGAATGAGGAAAGAAAGGAAATAGAAAGAAAAGAAAAAGAAAGAAAGAAAGAAAGAAAGAAAGAAAGAAAGAAAGAAAGAAAGAAAGAAAAGAAAGAAAGAAAGAAAGAAAGAAAGAAAGAAAGAAAGAAAGAAAGAAAGAAAGAAAGAAAGAAAGAAAGAAAGAAAGAAAGAAAGAAAGAAAGAAAGAAAGAAAGAAAGAAAGAAAGAAAGAAAGAAAGAAAGAAAGAAAGAAAGAAAGAAAGAAAAAAGAAAGAAAGAAAGAAAAAGAAAGAAAGAAAGAAAGAAAAAGAAAGAAAGAAAGAAAGAAAGAAAGAAAGAAAGAAAGAAAGAAAGAAAGAAAGAAAGAAAGACATCATTGGTCTGACTGAGACGAGGAGATGTCAGTTGCATCATGCTGTATTTGACACTGGAGAATTGTTCCTCGGAACATGTGATGAAAGAGGCATTGGTGGCGTTGGTGTCCTTGTCAACACGAACATGGCCATCAACATTAATTCCTTTGAATGCCGAACAAACCAGATAGGACGATTACACTTGAAGAGATGTGGCCCACTGCCAGCAATTTCTATCTTCATTGTCTACACAGCAACATCCACATACGAGGAAGATGAAATTGAGAAATTCTACATGGAACTGGAGAAGTTCTATATAAAAGATCACACCTTCTATAAGATAACAGTCGGTGATTTTAATGCCAAGATAAGACTGAGAAGATCAGTTGAAGAACACATCGGGCCCCACGGCCTAGAATAGAATGAACAGGGTGAGAGACTATATAAGCATATACCATAAATATTCTACCCACCCCTCTGAGAGAGCCCCACAAAGTAATGAGAATATAGCGCCCGCATAGCAGAGCCTGGCAAGCTGTCCAATGCGTGTTCGATATGCCAAATCCAGTAACAAAAATGTTTATTTTCCTGACCCGAAAGAGCCCTTAATCAACCAGATGCCATTGGGCTACATTGGCACATGACAGGGTCCAATGGAAATGTTACTGGCGCCCGCTCGAGCAAATCGATGAATAAAGGGATTCAAGTGATTCAAGTGATTCATGTCCACCAAGACCATTCATAGGAACTCACAATTCCAGAAGGCTGAAGCGAAACGTTGGACATGGGAATCTCCTGGTGGACAGTTCCACAATGAAATTGACCACATGATCTTCAATCGATGGTTTTGCTTAACTGATGTCGCTTTCATCCCCAAATTCAACCAGAATTGGAGCACCATCTCCTTCGTGCAAAATTCTACTTCATGTACTTTGACTAGGATGTGTCTTGGGGTCTTTCTATTGGGGTCTCTTCTTGCTGGTACACGTCAGGCTTCTTGGATCTGGATGCCTTCATCCTTTAACTCGGGGAACTTTTCAGCCAGGATGTTTTTAACTGTTTTAATTTCCTTGGGGTTACTTTCCTGTCCCTCTGGGACTCCGATAATTCTTATGTTGTTCCACCTGGCTTCATCCCATTGTTCTCTGTTCCGTTGCTGATCCATTTTCCGGTCTTTTTCCATTTTATGTAGTTCTCTGAGTGCTTTCTGCAGCTCATCTTCAGTCTCACTGATTCTCTCTTCCGCTGCTGTCATCCTACTGTTGAGAGCCACTATTGTGTTTTTCATTTCATCTACTGAGTTTTTAAGCGATGATATTTCTATTTATTTGCATGGTTCTGATTTCTGCTCTCATTTCCTCCCATAATTTATTGACTGCCCTTTCAACTGTTTCGTTTATGTTCTCCTGTATTTTATTGGACATCTGCTCCACTTTTCATTGAGCTCCTTAAACATCCTACCAATTTCTTCTCTAAATTCATTGTCAAGAGATCTTGCACATCTGCATTCTTTTTGAGTCTTCAGGGTTGATTCCTTCATCTGTTCTTCGAGCTGGGGATCTGCGTTGTTTCCCCATAGTGTTGCGGTGCTCAGAGATAGATTCCTCTAGTGTACTGTTCTTTTTCTTGAGGTTATTACCTTCCCTTGGTGTTGAATTTCCTAGTATTTGTATTAATAAGCGGCCGTGTGAGCGGCCGCCCCGCCAGCCGCACACCCCAGGGGGAATACCTGATGCGGACACAGGCCAGTGTGAGAGTTCAAAATGTCCGTTTACTTCCGCTTCCGCTCGACTTCTGGGGGTTGTAGGTCCACCTTCTGCCGAGACCTGGGGCTCTACCACGACCCCAGGCACCCGCCCAGCCAGCCGCACACCGCAGGGGGGAATGTCTACTTCACATAATGCGGAGAAAAGGCTGCAAAGTTTAAGAAGAGAACTCCCAGAATGACCACCAACTGGGAACTCTTTGGCACCACTGCGGCAACATGGGAAGATACCATCATTGACGACTTCGATGAAGAATACAACCGACTGGTTCAGCACCTCCATGATTGTGTGAGGAATGCTGAGAGAAAGACACAAAAGGACGCCTGTCTTCAAAATCTCTCAAGCTCTTTTGCCAATGTGGCATGACACGAGCCTCAGGGGACCAAATGCTAACATCCAAGCTTGAAAAGCAGTGCAGAGATGTGATAATGGAAGAGACCTCAAAGAGAGAAGAGCAGAAATACTGGAAGATGCAGCAGAAGCTGGGAAAAGTATTTGCAACGTCCGCCTGTCTTTCGCCAACTATAAGACCAAGTTGACTGTCCTTCAACATCCTGATGGATCTATCTCATCTTCCAGAAAGGCAATGGAGAAGATTATCCATGACTTCTACTCAGATCTCTTTGATAGCCACGTCCTCCTGCCCACATACCAAATTCCACAGAATGGATATGTCGTTCCCAACGTTCTACCTTCTGAAATCTGACATGCATTTCGTCGGTAAAGAAGGGAACAGCACCAGGCCCAGACAAAATCAGACCCGAACACCTGAAGAATCTGCAACCAGTACTCATCAATTCACTAGCTTGGCTCTTCACACGCTACCTGTCCGAATGCAAGGTGCCCTCCCATTGGAAAACCAGCAGGACAGTTCTACTGTTCAAGAAGGGAGACATTCACGACATTGGCAACTATCGCCCCATCTGCTGTTGTCTGTCATCTACAAGCTGTTCACTCGAGTCATCTTGAACAGGATTGGCAGAACATTAGATGACGGAAAACCATGCGAGCAAGCAGGCTTCCGGAAAGGATTCAGCACAATCAACCATATCCACACTGTAACCAAGCTCATTGAGGTTTATAGGGAGTTCAAGACGCAGCTCTATCTCACGGTCATTGATTTAAAGAAAGCCTTTGATTCTGTGGAGACTGAAGCGGTCATCGAAGCCCTAGCAAACAGGGCGTTCAAAACCAATACATCAAGATCCTTCGTGAGCTGTATTACAGATTCACCACCAGGATCTCACCATTCTACAAGGAAGTGATCATTGATGTCCAAAGAGGGGTTCGTCAGGGTTATACCATTTCACCAAAACTCTTCAGAACCACTCTTGAGAACATCACGTGACAATTAGAATGGGAAGGAATGGGAGTGAAGATAGACACTCGGCAACTTCACCACCACCTCCACTTTGCTGATGACATCGTTCTAATAACGCCAAACATTAGCCAAGTGGCACAAATGCTGGCTGACTTTGACCGAGAATGTGGAAAGATAGGTCTACAGTTGAATCTCAACAAAACTATGTTCATGAAAATGAACTAGTTCTAGTGGTCGCATTCACTCTCAATGGAACTAGCATCTCTGAATGCAGCAGTTATGTGTACCTAGGTTGAGAAATCAGCATGATGAATGACCTAAAACCTGAGCTACGCAGGAGGAAGAGAGCAGCATGGAATGCCTTCAAAAGCATTGAAGAAATAGCTAGAAGAACAGAGAACCTCCAGCTCTGGGCACATCTTTTCAACTCCACTGTTCTCTCTGCATTAACATACGCCTCAGAGACCTGGGCCCTACGAAAGCCGGATGAGAATGCTATTCGGGTCTCCCAGAGAGGAATCGAAAGAGCTATGCTTGGAATATCATGCCTCACTCAAGTGAGAGAAGGAATCCGGAGTTCCGACCTCTGTCGCTATTCCAGAATCAGGGACTCTGTCTCATTTTCCAAGGCATCGAAAATCAGATGGGCTGAACATGTAATGCGATTTGGAGATGACCGCTACTGTTACCGGCTGATCCCACTGGATGTCAAAAGATCACGTGGCCGCCACCTACAAGATGGTCTTCTTCGTCAAGACACTGATGGAATGGTTTGAGGCTCTTCATATTCCTGAAGCAAGCAGATGCCATTGGGCTACACTGGCACGTGATAGGGTCAAATGGAAATGTTATTGGTGCCCGCTCGAGCAAATCAATGAATAACGGGATTCAAGTGATCAAGTGATCAATGATACAAATAAAGATATAAAATCAACAAAATAAGAAAGAAAGAAGGAAGAATTTAAGAAAGATAGAAAGACAGACAGACAGAAAGACAGCAAGAATGAAAGAAAGAAAGGAAGGAAGGAAGGAAAGAAGGAAGGAAGAAAGAAAGAAAGAAAGAAAGAAAGAAAGAAAGAAAGAAAGAAAGAAAGAAAGAAAGAAAGAAAGAAAGAAAGAAAGAAAGAAAGAAAGAAAGAAAGAAAGAAAGAAAGAAAGAAAGAAAGAAAGAAAGAAAAAAGAAAGCAAGCAAGCAAGCAAGAAAGAATGAATGAATGAAAGGAAGAAAGGATGGAAGGAAGGAAGGAAGGAAGGAAGAAGGAAGGAAGGAAGGTAGGAAGGAAGGAAGGAAGGTAGGAAGGAAGGTAGGAAGGAAGGAAGCAAGGAAGAGAAAAAAGACAGAAAGACAGAAAGAAAAAAGAAAGAAAGGAAGGAAGGAAGGAAGGAAGGAAGAAAGGAAGGAAGAAGGAAGGAAGGTAGGAAGGAAGGAAGGAAGGAAGGAAGGTAGGGAGGAAGGAATGAAGGTAGGAAGGAAGGAAGGTAGGAAGCAAGCAAGGAAAGAGAAAGACAGAAAGACAGAAAGAAAGAAAGAAGTAAGGAAAGAAAGAAAGAAAGAAAGAAAGAAAGAAAGAAAGAAAGAAAGAAAGAAAGAAAGAAAGAAAGAAAGAAAGGAAGGAAGAAAGGAAGGAAGAAAGAAAGAAAGAGAAAGAAGAAAAAAGGAAGAAAGGAAGTAAGACAGAAAGAAAGGAAGGAAGGAAGGAAGGAAGGAAGAAAGAAAGAAAGAAAGAAAGAAAGAAAGAAAGAAAGAAAGAAAAAGAAAGAAAGAAAGAAAGAAAGGAAGGAAGGGAGGGAGGGAGGGAGAAAAGGGAGAGAGGAAGGAAGGAAGGGAGAGAGGAAGGAAGGAAGTCAGAAAGACAGAAAGACGGAAAGACAGAAAGAAAGACAGAAAGAAAGAAAGAAAGAAAGAAGCCCAAGAAACCAAGAAACAAATAAAGAAAAAGAATAATTACATAAAGAAACAATGAAAAATGAAGGAAGAAATTAAAAGAATAAAGGAAGAAAGTATAAAGAAAGAAAATAGAAAGAAAATAACAATAAAGTATAAGGAAAGAAAATAGAAGAAAGAAAGGAAGGAAGGAATAAGAAAAAAATAAAAGAATAATAAAAGAATAAAGGAAGAAAATAGAAAAATAATTAACAAAGAAAGAATGAAGAAAACGAAAATAGAAAGAATGATAGAAGAAAGGAAGAAAAATGAATTTGATGAAAGAAAATAAGACAATAGAAACAAAAAAGAAATATAGAAAAGAAAGAAAGAAAGAATGGCTGAATGAATGAATGAATGAACAGATGCAAAGAAAGAAGTACAATGAATGGAAAAAAGAAGGAAGAATGACAGAGAAAGAAAGACAGGAAGACAGAAAGACAGAAAACAGACAGACAGACAGACAGACAGACAGAAAGAAAGAAAGAAAGAAAAGAAAGAAAGAAAGAAGGAAGGAAGGAAGGAAGGAAGGAAGGAAAGAAGGAAGGAAAGACAGACAGACAGACAGACAGACAGAAAGAAAGAAAGAAAGAAAGAAAGAAAGAAAGAAAGAAAGAAAGAAAGAAAGAAAGAAAGAAAGAAAGAAAGAAAGGAAGAAAGAAAGAAAGAAAGAAAGGAAGAAAGGATGGAAGGAAGGAAGGAAGGAAGGAAGAAGGAAGGTAGGAAGGAAGGAAGAAAGAAAGAAAGAAAGAAAGAAAGAAAGAAGGAAGGAAGGAAGGAAGGAAGGAAGGAAGGGAAGAAGGAAGGAAAGACAGACAGACAGACAGAAAGAAAGAAAGAAAGAAAGAAAGAAAGAAAGAAAGAAAGAAAGAAAGAAAGAAAAGAAAGAAAGAAAGAAAGAAAGAAGGAAGGAAGGAAGGAAGGAAGGAAAGAAGGAAGGAAAGACAGACAGACAGACAGAAAGAAAGAAAGAAAGAAAGAAAGAAAGAAAGAAAGAAAGAAAGAAAGAAAGAAAGAAAGAAAGAAAGAAAGAAAGAAAGGAAGGAAGAAAGGATGGAAGGAAGGAAGGAAGGAAGAAGGAAGGAAGGAAGGTAGGAAGGAAGGAAGAAAGAAAGAAAGAAAGAAGGAAGGAAGGAAGGAAGGAAGGAAGGAAGGAAGGAAAGAAGGAAGGAAAGACAGACAGAAAGAAAGAAAGAAAGAAAGAAAGAAAGAAAGAAAGAAAGAAAGAAAAGAAAGAAAGAAAGAAAGAAAGAAAGAAAGAAAGAAAGAATGAATGAAAGGAAGAAAGGAAGAAAGGATGGAAGGAAGGAAGGAAGGAAGAAGGAAGGAAGGAAGGAAGAAAGAAAGAAAGAAAGAAAGAAGGAAAGAAAGAAAGAAAGAAAGAAAGAAAGAAAGAAAGAAAGAAAGAAAGAAAGAAAGAAAGAAAGAAAGAAAGAAAGAAAGAAAGAAAGAAAGAAAGAAAGAAAGAAAGAAAGAAAGAAAGAAAGAACTACTACTCTTCTTCCTTTTTTTTTTTTTTTTTGTTCAAAACCCAGAGACTTAATACAGGTGTTAAGAGCTTGACTTACAACTTGGCCGGCTCTGGTTACATCCCCTGGCATCATTTATGGTCCCCAGAGCACTGCCAGGAGTAATCCTTAAGGACAGAGCCAGGAGTAAACCCTGATCAACAACCCCTCAAAACAAAGAAAAAATTGGAAACAAAATCTTCTCGAGGAGGACTCTAGAATATGCCTCTGAGCCCCATCTCTGGTTAGTTTTGCAGCATATTCAGGTGATAACTGTTCCAACTCTGTACCCCATTGCACCATGTTGAGGGAGAGAACAGTCAGCCTTTCTCTGAAGCTCAGGCAATATTACAGCTTCAACTTCCACCTAAGCAAAGTACTTGAGAATCATTTCTGATTCCTCTTTCACTTTGCTGCTCAGTCATGGTTTAATTTGTAGCTCTTCTAATACTTCTTTTATAGTGGCTGCCCCTGCCCCTTTGGTCACTTAATTCATTAAAAATTAGAGTAGGTCACTTTCTGAACTTTTCCCATCACAGTTTACTGCCGACTTCTTTTTCTGCATAAGGCCACCCACAAGTTCTGGGAATTCAGGACAGCTGCCAGCAGTGCTCATGCAGATGCTCGGGCCCAGAGGTACCTGAGCCAACCAGGGCAGTGTAGAACCATGCTATCATGCTGGAGGTGAGTGCAGAGACATGCAGTGTCGGCACTCAGGCTCAGGGTCTGTGCTCTACTACTTGAGCTCTCCCCACCCGCAGGTCTCTTGACTCTATTATTTCTTCCTTTGTCTTCTTTGTCTCTTCTGGCTCCAGCCACCAATCCCTGGTGTTCTTTTGCTGCATTTTGTCTGATCTCTAAGACCTGCTTCTTCTTTTTTCTTTCTGCTTTTTTTGGTCATGCCCAGTGATGCTCAAGGGTTACTCCAGACTCTGGACTCAGTGATTACTCCTGCTGGTGCTCAGGGAACCATAAGGATGCTGGAGATCGAACCAGGGTTGGCTGTGTGCAAGACAAATACCCTACTGCTTTACTAGTGCTTAAGGCCCCCTCTAAGATCCTCTTTAGTGTGCAGAATACTTTCCAGTTCTGGAAACTGGGAGTGATGGCTCTACTTTGGAAGGAGGAGGCACAGATTTGTACCTTGCTCCTGGACCAAAATAACAGCATGAAAGAATGGAGAGAGGTACAGTCAGATTCTACCTTAACAACTGACAGAAAATGTGTTTGATTATGAGGCTCCAAATAAAACAAGAGACCAGATTATTACAAGACTGCTATTTGACTGAGATCCTTCTCGTTTGGGTCCAGAGCATATATTTGGGCTCTTGGACCCTCTGAACAAAGGTTTTATTATTATATGCTATGGTGAAATTCCTAATTTTGCCCAAATACATGGTAGTTTACACTAATATGTTTCAAAATGTACGGAATCAACCCCAGTAACGGTCTGTAGATTTTCCCTTTATCTTCTGATGAAGTGCTTAGGAATAGGTCCTAAGGAGAAAAAATGAGAAGATACTCAGCCTTCAAATATTAAAAAAAATTAGTTAATAAGAAAAACCCAATTCATGTCAGATACTTGTAGCACTTGTATCACGTGTCTTCCCATTGTTCATCACTTTGCTCGAGCGGGCACCAGTGACATCTCAATACATTCTGTTGCAAGCAAGTGTACCCCAGGGGCATCTACTTGCTCCAGGAACATGAAACGCCTCAAACCATTCTTTCAGGTCATGGAATGAGGTCGAAAATTGTTAGTTTTTTTTGGCATATCAAATAAAACACGGGTAGCTTGCCAGGCTCTGCCGTGTAGGTTGCATGCTCTCAGTAGAGTATGTATATGTCAGATACAGTAAACAGGAAATCAGGAACACTGTCACATCACAGCAGGGCAAAAAAGTTTTAAAGAAAACATTATTTGTACAAGCACACAATGGAATCTGCACGAACATGCTAGAGATCCTTTCTCTCCCTCTCTCTCTGTCTCTCACTCTCTCTCTCTCCTTCAAAGATAAAAGAGAAACAACAATGAAAAGTATGAAGAACCAATTCTAGAAGAGTGCATTTCCCAGGGAAGAAAAGATTTCCCATCATATTTATGTTCTGTAATATCTGAAGAAGATGTTAGTTCATTAATAAGAGATCAAAACAAGGTGAGACACAGGAAAGCTGCACTTAAAGAACCGCTGAAGACACGTTACCCCATTACAAAATGAATCACTAATTAGGAAATAAATTAGGATGGAGAGAGGAAGCTGTAGAGGCAAATAGACTTACTAGGAGAACATTCCACAGCTAAATACAGTTGTGGTTTGGGTTAGGGAGACAATGAAGTGATTCTAGGTAAGGTCTGGAAGCCAAAAGCAAACAAGTAAAAGTCCTCCCCAACACAAAGGAAATTATGGAAAAATTGGTGAGACTCAAGATTCCACAAAGTCAATAGTAGTCCGTGATGTTAAATACCTACTTCTGATTCCTGTAACATGGTTATCAATAAGATATTGGTATTTAGGAACTGGAAGGAGAGGGACTATATGGAAACTGTCTCCATTTATACAAGTTTTCCATAAATATAAAGTCCATTAAATTAAAATTGACCTCTGATGTAGCTCAGCTTTATCCCCAAGTGGTGAGTGAAAAACTATGCAGAGGGGCCAGGAAATGATTCAATGGACTGGAGCACATGGTTAGCATTCAGGAAGCTGGGATTTGTTCCCTGGTTCTGCATGGTGCCCTAAGCAGCGCTTGAAGTGACCTCTGAGCATGATCAGAAGAAGCTCCTGAGCACCCTCTTTTTGGCAGTCAAAGAAACAAAAACTAAAAGCAGCCACCCCACCCCTACCCCGAATGCAGGCAGATAATTAGGAATGTTAGAAAAATGCATTATTTCATGTTAGTACCCATTGCTGGAAGCTGAGACCCACTGGAATCATTGAGTATTGCCTGTGCGGCCTGTAGCAAGATCCCACTGAGAGAATGTCCCTGCCACGGCTCACTAGCTGAGGAGGGCTACTGGTACTGCAGCCAGACACCCTCTCAGAGAGTGTCCCCTGTGTGGCCTCACAGCTGAGGAGTTTCTGGTATGGCAAGAGATCCTGGCCTTGCTCAGAACAGGTCAGACAATCTTTGAGCCCAGAACTTTTCATTTGTGGACATTTGTAAGATTCCATTGCCTTTGGTTCCCTAAAACGTCCTTTTATTATTCTGTACTCCACAACATCATTGTCAACCTGCATTCCCATCCCACACAAAATTTTGTCCTAGTTTTGTTTTCTTCTGTGTTGGGGTGTCTCACATACAAAGATATATGCTCAAAGCACAGAGCCAAGGTTCTGGCCCTTCACCAGTCATTTTGCTCCAGTTCTTCATATTCTTCCAAAAGGAGTTCCTATAAAATAAATTCACCTTCTTCATGCTAAATTCCTTAGAAGATCATTTCATCATTTGGAGGTATGTGGGTGCTAGTGAGACTTCTTCCTCTTCAACATTAGTCAGGGAAGTCTCAAAGAGGGATGTGTCAGCTGTCGCCACTCCATGATGCAGAAATGCAAGCAATTATTCCTGGATTTTATTTATGGGGTAGAGAGCTAAGGGTGACTGGCATGTAGGAAAGAGTTCGCTCAACTAGAAACTAAAGGATCACAGAAGAGCACTGTGGTAAAGAAAGGATCAAAATAAGGAGTAAGAGGCGGTGGTCTGTTCTGGAGTTGCCCACATCCATGTTTGGTATGTGTCATTTCTCTTCCTTTACTTATGGGATTCTCTCTCTCTCCTTTCATATTTCCTAATATCAAACTATTACTTAAAAATCCACTGCTTTTAGTGTTGAAAGACATGAAGCTGGTGTGCTAGGGGGACAAGGAAAGGGGGAAATGTCAATGTCGGGATGCTTCTGTGTTTAGTGTTGAAAGCAGAATGAGAGTAACAATGGTTACAAAGCCTTGGTATGTGTAGCCCATAGTCTGGGCCACTTTGCAAGAACTCTGGGAATCCCCACTATACTAGTTTAGACGAAAAAGAACTGTGATATGAGGTGAGGCTGAAAACATATCTGGGACAGGCATCACAGAAGAGGAATGAGACTTACATCCTATAAGGTATGCGTAGTTACTGTATGGAGGGGAAACCCCACCAAATGAATATGGAGGCGTTTAGTGCTCTCATATCCTCCAGTGACAGTCTTGGAAGGATCTAGAGAGTCTCCCACAGAGGATGGTGTGGCTGAGATTTGAGAGGAGGACTCAGTATGATGGGAATTCCACAGAGGAAGCAGTGGTTTACGGGAAATGTGGAACGCCTTTACCGCTGGTGGAGAAGAAAGACCACAACAGGATTCTTCTTAGAACACGCTTTATTGGAGCTCCTGAAGTTTGATGCTTAAAATGGCGAAAGGACCCGACCCTCTGTGCAAGCTGCTTTTATACAGTGCTGGTTGGTGCAGGTCATATGAGCTGATAAAACGTACCCTGATTGGACAAAGCCTGAAATTACATCATGCCAGTGACCTTGCGCATGCGCAGGACACCTGCGCAAGCACGGGACATATGGCAGGAAGGCAACGTGACAGTGGATGAAGTCAGTGGCCTTGAAGGCCAGTGGCCTTGGAGGCGCTTGTGCTAGGCAAATGTCTTCCAGCACAAAATGGCGCCCAACAGGGAAAGATGATTATTTCAGCTTGAGTCTGAATTATTCGTGATGCTTGGGGCTGTAAGAGAGGGATAAAAGGGTCTGGCTATAACTCAATAGTTGAGCACTTACCTTGCATGTATGAGGCTTCTGAACCACCACCACCACACACACACACACACACACACACACACACACACACACACACAGAAAGCTAGAACATTAGCAACTGTATTAGAAATATTAAGGAAGGCATCTGAGGAAGGGACAGACAATTGGTGACTTTAAAGAACAAGATGGGACCTCCCAAATTTAGGCAGAGAAAAGAAACAGCCAAGAGTAACAGCTTGTGAATGCCATTGTGGGGAAAGGCAAGGAGAACAGGCCACAGGGTCTCTGAGAATAATCTGAGTATCCAGAGGACAGCCAGATGTTATCAAGCTACCTTGGGGCTAGGTATCTTGAGTCTTAGAACCCAAAGATAAGGAATGAAGCTCAACTGGAAGTTCAAAGGTGTTACTGGCAGAACAATTTCCTTGCATCGTGGGGAAGAACAGGGAAGAGCACACGGATTAAGAACTGGGGATGGGCAGTTTTGAGAGCAAGGAGCGGTCTATGAGAAGTTCAGAGGGCCACAGTATTGGAGTGTGGTATATGTGATGGGTTGTGTGAAGGTTAGGTGTGACGGTCCCAGGTGGTTGTGAGTTTATAGGGTTGGGAAAAAAGGTGTAAAAAATTCTTGGATCAGATGTGTGAGTGCAGTTTTCCAGGTTCATATCTTGCACCTGTTTGTGCTGTGGTTCCCAGTATTTCATTTAGTTTATGAAGTTTCATTAAGGGTGATGCAAATAAGGTAGAGGATTGCTGTGAGTGTTAAATGAGATTAGCCACAACAAGACAGCCTCTCAGGGGCTGGAGTGATAGCACAGCGGGTAGAGCACTTTCCTTGAACACAGCCCACCTGGGTTTGATCCCCTGCACCCCGTATGCTCCCTTGAGTATTGCCAGGAGTGATCCTTGTGTGAAGAACAGGAGGAAGCTCTGAGCACCATTGGATTTGGCTAAAAGCAAAACAAAACAAAACAAAACTAATTAACAGAAAATTGAAAGTTGTTCAGGTCAAAATATTGCATCACCCTTGGATCACCTTTTGTTTCTCTCTCTCCCACAAAACATTTCCAATATGGAGACACATCCTATCTGCTTGCACCCTCCAGATACCACACATTGCCCTTGCTTTACTCTCTCCCCACAGGTCGTTTCCAATATGGAGGCACATCCTGTCTGCTTGCACCTTGCCACACATGGCACATCTGTGTTCTCATCATCTCCACCCTGTCCAGGACACCTCATGTCTCAGCTCAATTGTTGCCAATACTTCTTAGTCATTTTACTTGGGCCTTATCCACCGCTTCTCTCACCCACTAACAGGATGATTTTTCCCTCAGGTTACAAGTTCCCTGTGCAAGATATTCCTATGAATGAAGCATATCCCGCATGAGCAGGAAGACCCCAAGCGCCTCTCATTCTGTTCTGACCGCCCGTGCGCCACACACACACACACACACACACACACACACACACTCCAGGCTCACTCCTCTAGGCCACAGCGATGCCCGTACTCCAGGCTCAGAGCAGAGACTGGGGTCAGGACAGAGCTGGCCGTCTCCTCAGGGTGCGTACTCGGGCCTTCGTCACAGCCACCCGCACCCCCACCCTCAGTAGCCGGCCTCTTCATCTACATTCCTACTCTCCTTTCTTACTTCTCTTTGGCATTTATAAGTCACATTTTTGATTCATTTAAAAAATTTTGGGGGCCAGAGCGATAGTCCAGCGGGTAGGGCGTTTGCTTTGCACACAGCCGGCCTGTGCCAGCCTGGGTTCGATCCCGGCATCCCATATGGTCCCCGAGCACCGCCAGGAGTAATTTCTGAGTGCAGAGCCAGGAGTAACCCCTGAGCGTCGCGGGTGTGACCCAGAAAGCAAAAAAAAAAATTTTTTTTTTGTAAGGTCTTTGGAGGCCATACCTGGCTATGCTCAGGGATCATTGTTGGTGGTGCTCAGGGGATCCCATGTGGTGTGGGATTGTGAGCCAAAGTAGGCCACAAGCAAGAAACATTCCTTAACCCCTGTACTGCCTTTGCAATCCTCATTTACCTTCTTAAAGGGGTTTCGTGTATGTAAGTTCCAGGAGGGCCGAGTGTTTGCCTCACCTTCCCCATCTTCTTTGCTAGGATGGCACCAGGGACCCCAAATGGCAGCGACCCCGGGTTCCCACCGGACATGTGGGATGGTGTCCACCGCTCTTACCCAGGGTCCTCGGTCCATGGTTCTAATTTTATGCATCTCCCGGTTTTCCCAACTGAGAATTGGGGTACTGTTACTGTGCGGCATGCGTCCTTGGGTTGTTTCCAGAAGAGAGCACAAGACGAGAGAGATGTGAACAGCAGAACACCGTGGCAAGACGCTCTCCGGAGAAGCCCCTGCATTTAGGACGTGCTCCGTGCCAGCCCCTTCCGAACGCCCCGCCCACCAAGAGACCCCGCGCACGCAGGAGGCGGGGCCCACACCAGGAGGCTCCGCCCACAAGGGAGGTCCCCCGCCCTGCCATCTGCGTCCCGCCCACAGCTGAAGACCCCGCCCACACCAGGAGGCCCCCTCCTCCACCTGCGTCGCGTTCCTTCAGCTGCGGTGTCGCCTCGCCCCCAGCCTGCCCACACCGAGGCCCCGCCCGCCCGAGGCCCCGCCCACACGCGGGCCTAGTTCCGGAGTACCGGGCCGCCCCGCCTCTCTTCGGGCTTTGCCGCGGGGTCTGGGGGCGGTGGGCGGCGCCTGCAGCGTGGGGCCTCCGGACACAAAGAGCGGTCCCGAGACACACCCACCGGCCAGGTGAGCGGGGTCTGGCGGAGACGCGAGTGCGCCAGCGAGCCCCCCGGCGAGGACGGGGTTCGCGGACGCGGCGGGAGGCGTCGGTGGCTCTGTGGGGCGTGCTCGGGGCGCGCGAGCCTCGCGGGGGTTGGGGTCCCCGTGGGGTCCCCGCCGGGCTCCGCGCCGTCCCTGGGGCTTGAGGCGGGAGTGTCGTCTCCAGGACGTGGCGCCCGCGGGTCCGGGGGGTCGCGGCCGCCGCTGCCCGGCCGCACGTTGGCTGCGGGCCGCCCGTCGTGTTCGCAGCCGCCGCCGCGTCCGCGGCGGTGCCGGGAACAACCCGGATCCCAGCCCTGGGAGCGCTGCGAGTCCTCGCCGTGCGGGGGCCGCGCCCCAGGAGGTCCCGCAGGCGGCTCCTCGGGGAATCGGCACCGCGGGGTAGTGCCCACTGGGCCGCGTCCTCCGCAGAGCGCCGGGGAGCGGCGCCTGGAGCGCTCGTGCTTCCGAAGGAGCCCCGCAGCGAGGCTGCCTTAAAGACGTCTCAGAGCCTCGCCTGCTGCCTCTGTCGAACTGTGCCGTGCACCTGAGCAGTGGGGGGCGGGAGGAAAGCCCTGGACCCCTGCTGCTGGGGCGCTCCTTTCTCCCCGAAGGCGCGGCCCCTCACTAGTCCGGGAGGACTGGATCCGGCTCTTAGGCGCCTTCTTGGGCCCGTGTTCGCAAGGGGTCGGGTGGGGGAGACTGGGGAAGGGTCGCTTGATTTCTTTCTACTCCAGGCGATTTTAGCCAGTTGGGGAGCAGAGAGGAGCCCGGGAAGAGAACTGTGAACCTAGAGGGCTTTGAGAAGGCCTGATACATAAAGTAGAATTCTCTGTAGAGAGAGGCTAGGATTTTAACATTTAAAATACTTTTACATGGAAGAGTTTATAGAAACTGATAGAAACCTGTTTCTCCTGACTCCTGTTGATCCTGTGCCACTTTGCACAGCTGTTGAGAAGCGGAGGGGCTGACGCAGAGCTTGGCTAAGGACAGGTAGGCTCAGCTCCGTGGTTCTGCGTCCTTAAAGGGCATTTGGTGGCAAAAAGAGGGAGCAAGAATTGCTGAGTCCTAAGCACAGGCGCTGAGCATAGGACAGCTCCCACTCTGGTTGCTGAGGAGCATCTCCGGCTGAGTGTGATGGCATTTGGAAACAGGTGAGGATTCCCTGCTCTCATCTTCCTGCCTTGAACTGTGGGCTATTACGTGAACAGGTGGCTGTTACATCTCTCTCCTTCTGTGACCCAAGAAAGTTCTAGGAAAACCGTGTCTTGTTGGGCTACCCCTGGGGCGGGGAGGTATCCTGAGGGAAGCTCCGTGGACTGGGCATGTGGGAGGCCCCATGGTTGATCCCTGGTCCACTGAGCACAAAGCTGAGAGTGCCCTCTAGCACCACAGGGTGTGTCCCCAGAGACAGAAAAGAAATTCCCTATAGGGTTTGTGAAACATCTTATGCCCATTTTATTCTCGTTTCCTTCCTTCCTCTCTCTCTCTCTCTCTCTCTCTCTCTCTCTCTCTCTCACACACACACACACACTCACTCTTTCTCATTCTGTCTCTGTTTCTTTTTCTTTCCATTTCATTTTTGGGCCACCAGCCATGCTCAGGGCTTACTCCTGACTCTGTGCTCAGGGATCACTCCTGTGGGCTTAGGAGACCAAATGGGATGCCGGGGATCTGTGTGCAAGGCAAGCGCCCTACCCACTGTGCTATCTCTACAGGCTTGTCTTGTTTCTTCAGTATTAAGAATTTTACCATGAGTGTTATAAATTTGGGTAGAGATAATATTCCTCGAAAATTAATATAGACTTGGAGATGTAGCTCAGTGCATGCCTGGTGTGTGTGAAACCCGAAGTTTGGTCGTTGGCATGACACTTAGTAGTTCTAGGCATAGCCCTTGTCAGGGCTTTTCCCTGGCTCCTTGGTTAGGTGCCACTGCTGGCAGGACTCAGGACAATATGGGTGCCAGGGACTGAACAGGTGAGCTGCATGCGAGTCAGATACCCTACCTGCTCTATTGTCTCCCACAGCAGGGCCATATAAACAGGGCCGGCCCTTATAAAAATACTGGTGAGGTTAAAGGAAAATAAGTCTATACCTGACTTAGAGTCTTCAGAGCTCTGTGTGTGTGTGTGTGTGTGTGTGTGTGTGTGTGTGTGTGTGTGATGAGGGGGAGGGGGTGTTCTTGGTCCCTGTTGACTCCTGACTGGAGGTATGTATTTATATGTAGGTGAGAGAATATTTGCTCTCTAATTCCATGGTCATCCTGAAAAAAGGTGGAGGGACATTGACCACAACTGGATTCTTGATTTGTGCATAGCTGAGTCCCTGACTTCAGGTACAAATTAGGGTTCTGGCGCAAGGCCAGAGACTAGGTTAATCACAGCAGTAGGCCAGTACATGGGGCTGGGCTGTCTGAACGATTCGCAGGTTGTGGCAGCAGACCTTCCCTTCCCCCTTCCTTGGGCGGAACTTGTGCCTCCCTGTGACAGTTCTCCCCACAGATTTCTCTTTGTTTCTGGTCTGTTTCTGGCAGCTAGACAGGTTTATAATATTTTCTGTTCTTTATTATTTTTTATATCCCTTTTGCTAAAGCTGGGGGCTGGCACCTGATGATAGTGTTGTTTTCTCCCAAGAATAGTGACTCTCATTCCATAAGGATTGATGCATAGGCTCCCTAGTGGAAACCTGCCGGTTTTTTCTCTAAAGCCCTCCAGAGATTTCCACTGGGCTCCATTTGAAAAGCAGAAGTATGCATTGATGTATGGATGCTGAGCGTTGAGGTGAGGCAGCCATTGTAGTGATACGATGTGCACATTTACAACCCAGTAACCTTATTTCGGTGTCTGCTGTGTGGGACAGGTTATGCTCTTGGCACGTGGGAGTTTCTTAAAGTGGCCATTATTCAATGTTCCAGTGAAGAATTTTACCCTGGAGCTGTACAACAGTGAGGATATTTGTAGTAACAGGGCTGGAAAACCCAGAGGAGTCGTGGCTTCAAGTAAACAAGTAGTGGTCCCAGAAGAGAGTTGGGGACTGGGGATGGGCTGTTCTCGTGGCAGAACCAGTCCTTGGAGTCCAAATTGTTCCTCTTCCATGTAATGTCAGCTGGGGTAGCCTGTATCAGAAGGAGAGAGAGGTCGTTGTCTTTGCCTCGTCTTTATTTTGAAATTTCATTGCTTGGTTTTGGGCTACACCTGGTGGTGTTCAGGGCTTTTTCCTGACTCTGCTCAGGGATCACTCCTGACGGAGTTCAGGGGCCCATAGGGCTGCCAGTGAACAGTGCCAGGAAACATTGGGCTCTCAGTGTTCAGCTTTCGTTTTTCAATTGTTTTTGTTTGTTTTTTGGGTCATACCTGGTGATACTCAGGGGTACTCCTGTCTCTGCACTTAGAAATTACTCCTGGCTGTGCTTAGGGGATCATGTGGAATGCTAGGGACCGAACCGGGTCACTCACATGCAATGCAAATGCCATCGCTGTTGTGCTGTTGCTCCAGATCAGCTTATAATTTGGATTTTGGCGCTTGGAGAGATAGTTCAGGCATCATATATGGTCCCCAGACCTGCCAGGAGTGATCCCTGGGTACAGAGCCAGGAACATCACTTATGTGGCCCCAAAACAAGACAGTGAAAGGAAGAAGGAAGGAAGGAAAAAGAGCAAAAAAAGGGCAAGTGGGACGCAGCAAGAATGGGGGAGGGCAGGGAGATGGGAGAGTTTGGGTTCCTTGGTCACTGCGTGCCAGTTTTAGTTCTTGGTGTTTTGGTCAGTGATTGATGTGAAGCTCAGTGTGCAGCAGAGTCCAGTGGCCAGGGGTGCAAGAAGTTCTTGCATGACGTGATACATCCATTCTCAACCTCCCGTCCCGAGGTGCTGGGGTGTTCCCAAGTACTTTAAGTGTCCTGGAGAGCAGATGGTCCTTGTGATGCAGGTGGGGCTCACGGGTGACTTATGTGAGGCAGGAAGGGGAGAGAGATGGTCGCTTTCTCCCCCAGCCGCCTCTGCCACCGGGACCTGCTGGGCAGGCCTAGGACTGATAAAGTCTGCGATGAGCCCCTGCACGGCTTGGGCCTGAGCCCCACCAGCCCCACGAGGTGGCCGTCAAGCCACGCCTGATGCCCGCTTGATCTCTAGGCACGGGAGTTGATCCCTACCACCCGAGATTTCTCGGGAGCTATGGATTCAGGCTGGAGCAAGGAATTGTTCTTTGCAGGAAAGGAAAGTCAGTCCTAGGCCTTACCCAGGTCTGCCTTAGGGTTCTTGTCTTCCTCGCAGAAAAGAATTTTCAGGAGTTGATGAGCAGTGAAGTAAAACAGGTTTTATTATGGAGGTTTTAAGGTAAGAGAGAGAGAGTACACATCTCAAGAAGGGAGATGAGGGCATCACACATGCTCAGGCACCACATGTGCTCAGCCACATGGGCTTAGGCAGCATGTGTGTCCATAGAGCATGTGCGCGCTGTCCTTTGGTCAGGAAGGCTTTTATAGATTATTACAACCTACAAATAGTAACGATATTGATAATGTCATAAGCTTTTTCTGAATTGTTATGTGCAAATTTGGTTCATCATTATTTCAAGTTTTCACAACTACTGTTTGAACCTATTTGAGCCTATCCTTAATAGTCTAACTTATATTGCTTTGTTAGAGCTAATATGCTAAACATGGTCCAAAAAACATATTCTTAGGAGAAGGTTCACTTGATCACTTGAATCCCGTTATTCATCGATTTGCTTGAGCGGGCGCCAGTAACATTTCCATTGGACCCTATCACGTGCCAATGTAGCCCAATGGCATCTGGTTGATTCAGGAATATGAAGAGCCTCAAACCGTTCCTTCAGGGTCTTGACAAGGAAGTCTGACCATCTTGTAGGTGGGCAGCCACGTGATCTTTTGACATCCCATAGGATCCAGTCAGTAATGGCTCTAGTCCAGCGGTTGTCTCCAAATCGCATTACATGTCCAGCCCATCTGATTTTCGATGCCTTGGCAAACGAGACAGCATCCCTGATTCTGGAATAGCGACGGAGGTCAGAACTCCGGATTCCTTCTCTCACTTGAGTGAGGCGTGATATTCCAAGCATAGCTCTTTCGATTCCTCTCTGGGAGACCCGAATAGCATTCTCATCCTGCTTTCGTAGGGCCCAGTTCTCTGAGGCGTATGTTAATGCAGGGAGAATGGTGGAGTCAAAGAGATGTGCCCAGAGCCGGAAGTTCTTTGTTCTTTTGGCTATTTCTTTGATGTTTTTGAGGGCAGTCCATGCCGCTCTCTTCCTCCTGCGCAGCTCAGGTTTTAGGTCGTTCATCATGTTGACTTCTCGACCTAGGTACACTTAACTGCTGCATTCAGAGATGTCTGTTCCATTGAGAGTGAATGGGGCCTCTGGAACTAGTTCATTTTCATAAACATAGTTTTCTTTAGATTCAGCTGTAGACCTATCTTTCCACATTCTCGGTCAAAGTCAACAGAACTCTTCAGCGCCACCCTCGAGAACATCATGAGACAATTAGAATGGGAAGGAATAGGAGTGAAGATAGATGGTCGGCAACTACACCACCTCCGCTCCGCTGATGACATTGTCCTAATAACACCAAACATTAGCCAATCGGCACAAATGCTGGCTTATTTTCCTTAGGAGAGTTAATTATCTAAAGCCTTTAAAAGTCTCAGTGGCTTATGGGCTTCACACATTCCCTTTGGCCTTCCCTTCTCCCAGGGTCTATTGTTGATAGTGGTCTTGTCAAGTTTGGTTTTGGTTTTCAATCAGGTGTGGCTCTGGATTTCTTCAGGAATATTTTTATTGCCATGTGGCGCCCCCTGTCTGCCTGCCTACAACACTTGTGCACATGAGGGAAAGATGCTGGAACTTGGGACAGATGAGACATTCCTCCGATCTCAGAGGCCCACATGGTCTGACACTGGCCCTGTGATAAGAAACTGTGGTGCCTTCTCCCCATTGAAGCTGATTCCTCCAGTCCCTGCTGCTTGGCCCATTAGGTTCTCTGGGTTTACGTGACTCACTTTGTGATCCACTTTCTTCCTTATCACTCTCTCCAAACGGAAGTGACAAGACAAGTTTGTTCCTCAGACTGAGTCAAATACCTAGAACCCCCATTTTTTTTTTTTTTTTTGCTTTTTTGGGTCACACCCGGCAATGCTCAGGGGTTACTCCTGGCTCTGTACTCAGGAACCACTCCTGGCGGTGCTCGGGGACCATATGGGATGCCGGGAATCGAACCCAGGCCGGCATAGGCCGGCTGCGTGCAAGGCAAACACCTTACCTGCTGGGCTATCACTCTGGCAAGAACCCCCATTTTTAAGTACTGTGATTTCTGTGGGGCAGTTCAGACCCGTCTCCAACATGACATCCGTATGAGCTCTATTCCCTCATCTGGGCTGGTTCATGCTGCTGCTGCATTTGTTTCCTTGTTTTTGGTTTGTTTGCGGCCAGCCTGGCAGTCCTCAGGGCTTACTCCCAGTCCTGCATGCCCGGGAATCACTCCAGCTTGGGCTTGGTAGAACCACATGTGGTGCCTGGGCTTGAACCCTGGCCCGCTGCATGCAAGGCAAATGTGCTAGTGCTCCAGTACCTCCTGAGTATTTTTTTTTTTAAATTACGTGTTCTTGATGGCTTTAAATTATTTGATTTTTCATTACTTTAGACTGAACACTGAACCCTTTCCTATTTGTCACTAATTAAAAGTTTTCATGATTTTAATGACCAAGAAGGAATCTGGAGCTCTGGCCTCCGTCGCTGTTCCAGAGTCAGGGACGCTGTCTCGTTTGCCAAGGCATCAAAAATCAGATGGGCTGGACATGTAATGCGATTTGGAGACGACCGCTGGACTAGAGCCGTTACCGACTGGATCCCACGGGATGTCAAAAGATCACGTGGCTGCCCACCTACAAGATGGTCAGACTTCTTCGCCAAGACCATGAACGAACGGTTTGAGGCTCTTCGTATTCCTGAAACAACCAGGTGCCATTGGGCTACACTGGCACATGATAGGTTCCAATGGAAATGTTACTGGCGCCCACTCTAGCAAATCGATGAATAATGGGATGTCAAGTGATCAATGACCAAGAGAGGTGATAGCCTTGCTTCTTACATCATCTAGATTCAGAGTATTAAAGTAGGTGTCACCACTAAGCAGATGACACTGGCAAGAGGTTGGGAAGTGTCTTCTCTAGCCCGAGCCTCATTATTTCAAGTGTTGGACACATTTCTTTGTGTGACATTCTACAGGGGCCAAGCCAAGAAAGCCCAACACTTTTCAGGGCTGTGGGCCCCACAGGACCTTAAGCAGGCTCGGATGTGAAAGCTGAGGGAACATGCATGCTGGAGCCCACTGCAGACAGTGGTGAAGAGGGAGAAACCCAGATAGAAAACAGGTTAATCCTATTGTTTTCATGTTAGTCATACTGGAGTTGCAAGACAGCTCTGATGGGTCTGCTTGTTATCTTAATGCTCTTTGGGCCTTGCGTTTTCAATTGAATTACAAAGGGCCCCTGCCTTCTTTTACTTTAGAGAAATCTAGGAAGCTCATTCTCTGGGCTCCTGTTTGTCTCCCATTCTGTTTATGTTTGTTTGCTTGCTTTTGGGCCATACCCAGTGATGTTCAGGAGTTACTCCTGGCTCTACATTCAGGAATTTGCCCTTGTGGAGCACTGTATCCAGGCAGGATGCCAGGGATTGAACCTGGGTTGACTGCATATAAGGCAAAAGCCCAATCTGCTGACTGTCTCATCTCCTCTCTCCTGTTCTGTATTGGCTCCCAGTCTCTCCTCCCCTTCCCAGAGACCTACCACCATTTGGAGTAAGCCAGCGCTATTCCTTTTAGGTGGAACTCGAACCGGAGTGAGAGCCTTGAGAGAACTCTGATGACAGTCACAAATGATCTAGAAGGACTGCTTAAACTTGCCATCAAAAGCCTCTGTATTTTTGAGCCTACAGTGGAATAACTTATCAAACTTCAGGATGTGCTTATTCTATTTTTCCTAGTCTTAAGACTGGGCTGACGGGCAGAATTTGCTGGAAGAGGACCTCTGTGTCCTGCCGAGAAGGTTGCTTGCCGCTTACAAGTGTGTCTGCTGCCCTTTACAGAATTTCCATGTGTGCCATTAGGTCACTATCACTGCGATGAGAATTCAGAGCAGTTGATCACCCCTGGCGGCCCTTTTGCTGCTTTTTGATATCTGTTCTCTGAACATACCTGCTGATTACTTCCAGTGTATTCACAAGGAGCATTTCCTGTTGAGGATCTGCCCCTGCATTCAGTCAGTTACTAGACAGGGGACTTGGAATTGTTGCCACTTTTTTGTTGTTTTTTGCTTTGAGAGCACACAAGGCTGTGCTCAGGACTTGCTCCTGGCACTCAGGGCTTATTCCTGGTAGGGTTTGGGGGACTGTATGTGGTGCCAGTGGAAATCCTGATTTGGTCACATGCAGGGCAAGTGTGCTGCCCACTGTACTGTCTCTCTGGTCCCTGTTGCTAAGTTTTCACAGTTACGATTCGCACAAACCCACATCATCATTTGTATGTAGGCTTATGTAAACATGCTTTCATGTTTCCTAGGGTAAATACTGAGGTGTGGGGTTACTGGGTTACATGGTAGGTCTGTATTCAATTTGATGAGAAGCTTCTTATTTCTGGAGTTGGACCTTTTATACAGCATATGGCTTAAATTTTCACAGAGTTTATTGATAAATGCCGTTGGGATTTTGTATTTTATGTCTTATTGAAGAACTCAGGACATACAGATTTTTTCGAATTTCCTTCTAATATAACCTAATTAGTTAATTTGTATATAAGGTATTGTCGGGAGCCGCTGGGATCCCCGACAGTATCAGGACAGAAGTTCTCTTCTACCTCCAAGGCCATTGGGGGAACGGATGAACACTCATGAGTCCAGCACAGTCCCAAAAGCTTTTTTTTTTTTCTTTTTGGGTCCACCCAGGAATGCTCAGGGGTAAGTCCTGGCTCGGCACTCAGGAACTATCCTGGAGGTGCTTGGGGACCATATGGGATACCGGGATCGAACCCAGGTTGGCTGCATGCAAGGCAAATGCCTACCCACTGGACTATCACTCCGGCCCCAAAAAGGCTTGTAATAGTACAAAAAGCTCTACCACCGCAGTCCAATATAATGAACGAACTCTAGCTCTGGTCAGAACTTAGACCATACAAGAGAGCCCAAGTCTCCCACCAAAAAGAGAGGATCTCACCAGAGAGGAGTCCTACCCAAAAGAAGGGGAAGAAGAAAGGGGTAAGTGCCTCAAGTCAGTCCCCTTATATACACCAAAATAATCCTATCTGCTTGATTCCCACCGTGCCCCGGAGATGGAGGGAGAAGCTGCGTGTGTAGGGGAAGGGGGAGGGGTGGGGCAAGCTCTAGGCTCTGCGCCTGCGCACAGGGGCATCCATCAGGAAGTTGGGAACAATCCCCAGGCAGTTGGGAGTGGGGAGTTTGGGATTTGGTTTCAGTTGGCAAAACCAGGTCTGGAAGGTGAACTGTGTCCGTAAGTGAACTGGCATTCGTCAGAGATTGCTGAGAACGAGAAGAGGCGAAATTGTATCGGCCTTAGCCAATGCTTTGCCTCCCTAGTGCCCCCAGTCATAGGCTGTTGGTGTTAATCACTAGTTCTTAGCTTTGTTTGGTTGGAAGGCCACACCCTGTGGTTCTCAGGAGCTACTGCTGCCTGGGTGCTAAGGTGGTGGGACCGGTTGGTGCTTGAGAGCAGTGCGGTGACGGGATCAAAGCGGGCCTCCTGCACGCAGTGCATGGCTCAGTCTGACGGAGTTTCCCTTTGGTTCCACTAGTCCTGCTTTCTTTGGGCTAATCCCTCTTACACTGGCCCGCCACCCCAGCAGAGCCTCGCAAGAAGCCAGAGGAACCCCCCACACCATGAGGGCTGCAATTTTCCACATCTGGACTCCCTCTCCTCAGAGTCCACCCAGCAGAATAGCTAATCACAGCCCGGCTTGTCACCGACCCACCCTGCATCAGTTTTTCCAAGCCCGTCCCAGGTATACTGATCCAGAGACTCACACACACACGGGGCAGAGCTGCTACTTGCTCTCCCTGTGCCCAGCTGATCACGAGGCATCCCGGAGGGATGGCAGGTTCTAGCGCTGGCCCGCCACCCCAGCAGAGTCTCGCAAGAAGCCAGAGGAACCCCCACCCCATGAGGGCTGCCATTTTCCACATCCAGACTCCCCCTCCTCAGAGCTCCACCCAGCAGAAGAGCTGATCACAGCGGTTGTGCAGTTCATCAATAAATGCTCGAGTCTTGAGGTGACTACAAGATTATTCCACCCGCACAGCAGAGCCTGGTAAGCTACCCGTGTCATATTTGACATGCCAAATACCAGTAACAATTATAGACCTCATTCCCATGACTTGATGGAATGGTTTGAGGCTCTTTGTGTTCCTGGAGTGGGCTGATGCCCTTGGGCTATCTCTCATGTGACAGGACATATTGAGATGTTACTGGTGCCTGCTCGAGTAATCCATGATCTATGAGAAGTCAAGTGACCTATCCTATCTGTTGACAGGGAGGGTCCTGTCAACAAAGAACCCTAAACAAAATATAAGGGTGGTGCCACACCCTATTACAGGTATAAACAAAGGAGTATGCCAAGGACTAATCTCTTCTTTTGAGATTATCTCTGATGTAAAACAATGGAGAGAGCTGGTATAAAGTAATACATCTTAATTTCATGGGCTTCATATAATCTAGATGGTATCCACAAGATCCTTCTTATTTATTATCTGCACGAGGGTGATTTTGAATATCTTGTTCTCCATATACTGAAAGGGTCACGCTCACTTGCATGAGGGCAAACTAGTATGATCCTTCCTATAATCTTAAAGATAGTCTCAGCATAGCCAGGGTGGCAGTCTCCTGGTAAATTCTAACTGTCCCATGCTGGGTGCAGCGGGTATAAAGAGGAGCTGTACTCAATCTAGATAACATAAAAGTCTTAGTAGATGTATAAGTCAGAAGTTATTCAGAGTCAAGGTGACTTCTGTAACTGCCGCACCCTCTATTGGTGTTTACATAGAAGAGAGATCTCATTAGAATGAAACGGTTTAAGAACATGTAAGTAGATGAAGCTGTGAGTGGGTAAAACAGCAGAGCTCCCAAACTAGCTGCCTGTCATCCAACAAGGTATGAAGTTTAGCCCATTCCCCACCCCACCCCCTGGTGTTTGCCCTAGCAGCCTGTATTACAAAGCCATTCTTTTTTGTTAAAATTGCTTTGCAGCTTTTCCAAAGTTCCCATTTGTGAGAGTGTTTCTGTGCCCTCTGGATTCTGTTTCATTGCTATGAGTGTTACCCTTTACTACCACACTGCCGTGGAGTTTTAAAACTGTCTTGAAATTAGGTAATGTGAGTTATCCAGCTTTATTCATTTATCACAGACAGTAGCTAATGAAGTCCTGGGATGTTGCTATAATGGTAGAGCACATGTCTTGTCTGGGAGGAGCCTTCCTTGACACCTGGTGCTGTGTGTCCCCAGTGTAGCTGTGTGTGGGCCTCTGGTACCCAAGCACTACCTATTCCGAGCAGTTCAGGCCCCGAGCTCTTGAGCACTGCTAGCTGTGGGGCCTAACAAGAAAAGTAACCATAGATTGACATTCATTTTCACGCAGAAAGCACAGTGATTCAGTATTTGTATTTATTGTTGAAATGATTGCAGTTACCCTCGCTTACATTCATACTATGTATGTTACAAAAATGTTTGTTATTGTTGTAAGAATTTATAAAATATACCTTCCTGGTCATTTTAGTCATGTAGTACAGTGTCATTAAAACCACTTTAGAGTCCTGGGCTCTATTTTATATTTTACATCTGAAACCTTGTATTTTCGCTTTTAATGTTTTGTGCCTTTGGGGGCCTTCTCAGTAGTATCAGGGAGCCCAAGGGCCAGTCCTGGTGATTCCTCACCCAGTTTTGCTGTCCTGAGGTTTTATGTTCCGCCCAGCAGTGCTGGAGGCTCCCGAGCGGTGGTCAGGACCCTCAAGCTGCCAGGAGTGAACCTCCTCATGCACTTCTGCCTGTGAAGTTTTTCTCAGATTTTGCTGAATGCTTTTTCATGCATGGGTGTTGAAATTTTGAAATGCTGAGAAAGAGCAAATGGAATCATAAAAAATTCAGTTAAAATCAGGGAAGGCAGGATAAGGAGGACCCAGAGAAACAGTAAAAGATAAAGGCACTTGTCTTGTATGTGGCTGACCCAGCATCACATGTGGTCCCCTGAGCACCAAGCACTGTCAGTGCTGATCCATGAGTGTGGAGCCAGGACAGGCCCTGCGCACATTGGGTGTGGCTGCAACTCACCTACTCCCCTCCAAAATAAGAAAAAGAACTAGATCACTAGACATCCCATTGTTCATCGATTTCCTTGAGCGGGCACCAGTAACATTTCTATTTGACCCTATCACGTGCCAGTATAGCCCAATGGCATCTGCTTGCTTCAGGAATATGAAGAGCCTCAAACCGTTCCATCAGTGTCTTGACGAAGAAGACCATCTTGTAGGTGGGCGGCCACGTGATTTTTTGACATCCCGTGGGATCCAGTTGGTAACGGCGCTAGTCCAGCGTTCGTCTCCAAATCGTATTACATGTCCAGCCCATCTGATTTTCGATGCCTTGGCAAACGAGACAGCATCCCTGACTCTGGAACAGTGACGGAGGTCGGAGCTCCGAATTCCTTCCTTCACTTGAGTGAGGCGTGATTCCAAGCATAGCTCTTTTGATTCCTCTTTGGGAGACCCGAATAGCATTCTCATCCTGCTTTCGTAGGGCCCAGGTCTCTGAGGCATATGTTAATGCAGGGAGAATGGTGGAGTTGAAGAGATGTGCCCGGAGCCGGAGGTTCTTTTGTCTTTTTAGCTATTTCTTCGATGCTTTGAAGGCATTCCATGCCGCTCTCTTCCTCCTGCGTAGCTCAGGTTTTAGGTCATTTATCATGTTGACTTCTCGAAATAGGTACACATAACTGCTGCATTCAGAAAAAGAAACAAGGAACAAATGCAGTGGACATGGAATAGAAAGTAGCAGACGTGATGGATTTTAACACGGTTTTATCAGTGATAACTCAGATGCCTGCAAACTTGGGAGACATGAGTTTGAGAATTCTTTTCCTTATTTGCCTTTGCCCCTTGCTGTGGTGGGTCTAGAAAGAGCTTAAACTCGGTAACGTGTTCAGTTATGGTTAACTCGTGTATATATGTCAGCTAGTCAGTGCACTGAAACTGCTTGTGCTGTAGCTGTGGACTTAAACACAGCACTTCAGTGACTCTTGTCCAGCAGAGGTAGCTGGAGAGTTGAGTTTTCAGCTCTAGCATTATTCTTCTCACTCAGGGACCTCTTGGAAATTATGCAGGAGCTCATTAATGAGCTTTGCATTGTCGTGATTACTTGCAGCAGTATATGAACTTTTACAAAAGCCATCATACACTTCTCTTGGATGGTATGGAATTAAATAGTGTTTATTTATAAAACAAGCTCAGGGTTTCTGGCTCTGTGCCCAGGAATCACTCCTGGAGGTGGGGGGAACATCTGTGGGGCAGGAATCTGAGCAGGGTGTGTCACATTCAGGGCAAGTTTCTGTCCAATATCTCAGCCCTAGAACTAAGTGAGTCTTGGCTGAAGTCAGGGATGTGTGCAAATCAGTGGTAGAGTACATGCCTCTCGTGTGTGCGCCTCTGAAACCACTTACATACCAAAAAGCTCTCCCACCTCTTGCCTCACCCCTGGTAAGGGAGTTTCAGTCTTCAGAAGACAGGTAATAGAGTTTTCACGGTTTCAGTGAAACTTGAAGTAATTTGAGGCCATCTTGGCTGGTTTTAAAGGTGTCCTGTCTGCCTTTGATGAATCCTTCCTGGGGTTTTCTTTTATATTATAAGCATGTATGTGCATACTAGTGTGTATTTTTTTTAAATTTAAATCTTTTTTGTCACTTTGGGTCATTCCCAGCAATGCTCAGGTGTGTTCTGGCTCTGCATTCAGCAATTACTCCTGGTGGTGCTTGGGGGACCATATAGAATGCCGGGAATCAAACCCAGGTTAACTCCATGCAATGCAAATACCCCACCCACTGTACTATTGCTCTTGCTCTTCTTAGTGTTTAAAATTACAAACTTGGGGTGGAAATGTCACTCAGTGGTAGAGTACTTGCCTTATTTGTGAAAGGCCAGGGTTTGATTCCCTGCATTTCCAAAATAGATAAGAAGCTGTTTGTTGGGGCCAGAGAGATAGCACAGGCATATAGGCTGATGCTGGTTTATTGCTGGCACAGCATATGGTCCCTTGAGTACCACCAAGTGTAATCCAGCTGCTCCTCCCCACATGCAAATATTTAAACAAAAAGACAGCATAAAAAACAACAACATAAACCTTTTCCTCCTGCTTCACTCCATATCATTTATCACCATCTGATGCAGGTGAGGCAGAAGCGACAGCGGGGGGGTCTCTGTGTTCATTTGTAATTCCCATATTTTCAAGAATGAAAATATTAGCCAATAAAGATGCTCAGACTCAGAGTTGGAAAAAAAGAAAAGCTTATTGGAAAGTAGGAGAGAAAAGAAGCTACCCAAGTGGAAAGGAACTTAGTATAGGACTAAATTAAGTGGGAATTTGTGTAGGACCTTTAAAGGGCTCCAGGCATCCCGTATCAGTTGACAAGTTCTTACAAAGGATGCTAGAAAATTACAACAATGTCGAGCTGGTCTAAACCTTTCTGGGCATTTTGGCCCCTCATCTTAGTCTCCTTGTTGGCATAGACTCCAGGACAGAGTTTTATGGTCCTGGAAATCTCTGGAACCACTGGAACAGGACTTTGGGAATAAAATGTGTCAGGTCAACAGGGATACTATGCCTTCCTTCCTTCAGGGCCAAGGCAAAACAAATCTTCCAGGCTCAATTGCCAATTACCTTAACTTCCCTGTCAGCCTAGACTCCTGGGCAGAGAGCTTTATGTTCCTGGGAAGCCCCTGGAATGCTGAGACTGAACTTTGGGGGTGGAATGTGTGTCATGTTGATGGGGAAGAGATGGAACATCTGAAGAGAAGAAACTGGCTTTCTCTATCACTGGCAAGTGAGGCTTTCCCTTTCACATCTAAATATAATTACAGGGATCCAATATATAATACAGCCAATAAGGTGCTTGCCTTGCATGGGTCCTCCCTGGGTTTGGTCCCCGGCACCTCATACAGTCCCCTGAGCCCTGCCGGAATGATCATCAATTGCAGAGCCATGTATAAGCCCTAAGCACAGCCTGGTGTGGCCCAATCCCGTAAGCCCCAAATACCAATAATGGCGTCTCGTATTGTCTGTCTACCCTGCTAGAATGTAAGCTCCAGAGGTCCGATTTCATCAGTTTGGTTGTTGAATATCCCAAGAGCCAATGGTAGTGCTTAGTGGGTGCCAAGAAAACCTTTTATGGAAAAAATGGATTTACAGCTTGTCTTTTTTAAAAAATATTAAGCTGTCCCTCACATATATTTCCAGGATATTTATAGAAAGATCAGGCACCTTCCTCTCTTTAGCTGATTGCATATACTTCCCTTGTCTGTTTTTGTGTGTTGTTGAACTACAGCTATGCTTATGGCTTACTCATCTCTGATATGGAAAGTCAGTTCACTCCAAGGGTCCCTCCTGTCTCTGCTCAGGAATTACTCCTGGCAGAGCTTGTAACGAGGTGCCGGAACTGGAGTTGGCTGTGTGCAAGCAAGTACCTCCCCCTGTACTCTCTGCAGCCCCCTCCTCCTCTTTAACAAGCCTAAATCCTGATGTGTTGCCACACCTGAGCAGAGCATCAACTTATGAGGGGTTATTGGAGTGACGGTGTTTGGGACCTAGATCCTGGTACTGGAGGAAGACAGCCTGTCACATGTATGTATTTGCCTTAGACACACCAGCATTATCCTTTCAGCCCCAGGTCTAACAAGCCCAGGGGCTGTGTGATAATCATTCAGGTTGAGCAGGGTTGTTTGAGGCTCTGGAGACTAGCTGATACTAGCAAGTCTCTGAGGACTTGCAGGTATTTGCTGGAAAGGAATCCTGTTACAAAATATGTAACACCCTGGAGACGCTCACAGGCCATAGTAGCAAAAGAGCCTTAGTGGGAAAAGCAGAAGATTCAAGCTCTTCTCTGCTGTTTGATGATGGGAATGAACAAACAGCTTCCCAGTTGCCGCCTGTGCTAAGTCACTGAGGACTCTTCTCACAGTGCTGTTTTGCAGAGCAAAAAACAAATAAACAAAGCCATGAGAGATGGTAGCAGGTAGGGCACTTGCCTTGCGTGCAGCCAACCCATATTCAGTCTTGGGCATTGCATATTGTCCCTGAACACTCACCACAAGGAATCCCTAATCAAAAAACCCTAGAGTCATCCCCAAATACAGCTGGGTGTAGCCTACAAAAAAACAAACAACAAACCCACTGTTTTGGACTCTGATTACAGTGCTCATTACAAAAAATTTTGTTAAATCAATGAAAAAAAAGTTTTTCTAATGATTCTGTTCACAGGATAAGATATTGGAATGCAGTAAACTTGTGCTACAGTGCTCAATACTACAAGACTCCTAAAACAGTGCTCACTAAAAATTTTAATAATTTGCAAAAAAAGTTTTTCCAAATGTTTTCTTTCACAAGGTGTTAAAGTTTCTTCATGTTCTTGAATTCCTGCCAAAGCCTTAAAATCTCAATTCGTGATTAATCTTGAAAAGTGTTTTTGTCTTACCTAAAATTAAGCTACAGATACCGGTGCCAGTGTTCCCTTGCTGAAGAAGCCTTGCAAGATGCCTGTACCACTGATCCAGACACCTGTTCCAGTGCTTGAGACTCTTGTTCCAGTGTTCCTGAGACCCAATCCAGTGTTCTGACAATTCAACGAAGTTCCTGATCGCTGCTCTCCAGAGACTCATATGATTACTGCTATTGTTGTTCTAGAAGTAGTCCCACACACTTTGTTCCAGACACCTGACTTTACATAAAAAAAAAAAAGCAAATTGACTCTCACAAATTATGGACAGTGCATACTATAGTCCGTTATAATCAGACAGCTAGAAACACTTTGTCATGAACTTTGCTTTGGGTCCAAACACAAGTTAGGATCCTAAAGTAACATGTATTATCATTTTGTAATTGGAATTGTTTTTTCTTATCTTAATTTTCTATATGTTACTGAATATTTTGTACTTTTTCAATTTTTTATAGTAAACTAATCAGGGGAGTTGTTGCAGGACACCTAAAAGCCTAGGCCTCCGCATCTGCCCTGGATTGCCTCCTGCATGTAACCGTAGATAGGGGGATAGTCTGAATGTGGCAGTCTTATCTGACCATGTATTCTGTACTGGCTGGTATAAATATTCTCTCATGCTGCCAGAATCATCGTGGGACTAGCTAGATCTTACCAGCATATTTGCCTGGCCATGTTGGATCTCTAAGTAATTAGACCAGAGAGAAATGGTGTTTGCCTCCAAGCAAGCAAGCATGGCTCCCTGATAACTCAAAGGCAACTAAAATACAAAACTACCATGAAGTAGATGAGACTCTTGTGAAGGCTTGGAGAAATATTTAACTGGCATTAGTATTAGTCTTTGGTACAGAGACATGCCATCTCAGAAACCCCCTTCTCTTCCCTATAAAGGCAATTCCAGGCAGATCTTGGCTCAAGATATTAGGTGAGGTGCTGGGAGAAATTACCTGAGGGCATTTGATCCTTCCTGCCAGGAGAAGTTACATTTAGCTTATAGCTTCTCCCAGCTCTGCTAGGAGGCTTTTAATTACCTCTGGGTCCTTAAAAACAACCAGATGGTCTCCTGAAGTTGCTACATTCTATAGAGCTATTTTCCTGTTTTCATCTCTAGATAGCCCAGCCCAGAATGGGCTGGGCTGGGGAGTTTGGGCAGATTTCTAGCTATAAAATAAGCTGGAAGAAGAAAGAAGCTCTCTCTTTTTTTTCCCCTTTTGCCATTTCGGCTTCCCTTGGTGTTTTGCTTCTCCGTCCTCTCCATTCTCTGATGAGCCTCAACACGTGGTGGCAGCCATCTTGGCCTACACCTGGCTGGGGCCTAGCTGGGAACCCAGAGTCTGGAGGTTTTCCCTGCTCTTGGATTATATATTGGATCCTGTGATAGTAAAGCCTTTTAAAACTGTATAGGATTCCTGAGTCTTCATCCATTCCCTGCCGGCTTCAGAGGTAGAAGGGAACTAGCTTCCCGCACTGTCGGGGACCCCGGCGGCGCCCCCGACATCTGGCTTCCCTGGGTGGGCACCCATGCAGTCATGAATTAATTTAATTTCTCTAACTCATGATTTAATTTAATTTTGATTTAGTGATTCATAATTTAACTTTCATGATTTAATTATAACAATTTTTATTATTATTTTTAAGAATTTCGTGCAAGTGAAGTATCTTCTACCATAGAATTAGATATTTTTTTAAGTTTTATTATACCACCATGAGATAGAACATTACAAAGCTGATCGCTCCTGCACCCATCTGTTCACTAAATGACACTTTTCTTTATAGAAAGCTTTTATTGTTTCTCTTTTTTTTGCAGTGCTAGGAATTGCTTGCAACCATGCCTCACTCTTGCTAGTGTTCTAAGTGCTGAGCCATGTTCTCAACATACAGGAAAGTTTTGTAGTTTGGGAAAAGGTTTTGTGTAATTACCGTGGTCAGGTTCAAGAAGACTTGACTAAATCTTTCTAAGTTCCAAGGAGATAAGAAAGTCAGCAAATTGTTCCCTGCTTTTCACTCATCATATTTATCTGTTGTTTATATTCTTCTCCTCCTCCTTACGGCTGGTACCTACAGCCTTTGCACACACTGGGTTGTAGTGTTTGGTGTGCTGGGCTGCATTTCACCCCCAAGCACACATTTCATAACCATGCTGAGATCACAAATGGCAGTGCTGCAATCTCCCTAGAGAACAGGATCAAATTCATGGTTTCCTAGGAGCTGTGGACATAGTCTAGTGGTAGGACTATCAGCCTTGCATGTGGCTGATCTGGATTCAATCCCTGGGACCCAAGATGGTCCACTGAGCCATACCAGAGGTCACCCCTGAGCGCAGAGCCAGGAGTAAAACCTGAGCTACACTGGATGTGACTACCCTCTACCAAAACAAGACAAAACACTTCAAAACTCATGGTCTACAGCAATTAAAAACTCATGGTCTAAAATTCCAAACTCATGTTGTACAACAAGTCAGAACTCCCTGTCTAAGGAGGACTTGTCTATGGTTAGAATCTACCACAAGTCTGTGTAAATCAGAGCATAGGTAAGATAGAGAAGGGACCAGTGTGCTAATAATGTTGGAAATTATTGGAAATGGTATTGCCAGACTGGAACTGAGCATTGACCATAGGCAAAAAGATATACATGATAACCCCTAAATGTGTGTATTGCAAGCCACAATGTGTATGAGGAGAGAGAAAGAGATAAGAAAGTGGAAAGTGCCTGCCATAGAGGTAGGCTGAGGGAAGGGGAAGGGAATCAGGGGACATTGGTAGTGAGAAATGTGCACTGGTTCGAGGGCGTCTAGTTTGGATGGGTGCTGGAACACTGTATGACTGAAACCAAATCCTGAATAGCTTTATAATTGTATATCTCATGGTGGGATAATAAAATTAAAAACAAACAAACTCATGGTCTACAGCAATTCAAAACACATGGTCTGCAACTGTCTACAAAGCAGATCCTCTACTGCTGAGCTGTATTTGTTAATTAAGTAATCAATCAAATGATCAATTAATCAATCGCTCAATCATGGTTGTTTTTGGGCACCCAGCACTGCTCAGGTCTTACTCCTGGCTTTGCATTCAGAGATCATTCCTGGCAGGCTTAGGGGACCACATAGGGTGCTGGGATTGAACTCTGGTCAGCCATATGCAAGGCAAGTGCCTATCCTATGTACTCTCACTCTGGCCCACCATTTTTATTTTTAGTGAGGGTGGCTGATAGAGTTTAGGCCTCATCCATCTTTGTTTTCTTTGGGGGATCTATTTGTATTAATTGCCAAGAAACTTTTGATGAATTTCTAAATTGTGAATGTTAAATTGTGAATTGTGAATGTTAAATTGTGAATTGTTTATTACTGTTTCATTTGGGATGTGTGTATGTGTGTGTGTGAGTGTGTGTATACATACTGAGGTATTTATGCATTTTAAAAATTTGGTAACCTTCACAGAATGTGTATATTTACCAGTAAAACAGATACAAATGAGAAAATGTTAGGTATTTCTAGGCAGAAAATACCTAGAATGAAGCCCAGATAGACAAATCAGGGAGCATATATGTTGGAGGACATGTTTAGCTAATCTGGGAGTTTTGTTGTTTTGCTCACTCCCAGCTTAATCTTATTTAAGCCAAGGTTCATTCTAATGAGATCTCTCTTCTATGTAAACACTGCTAGAGGCTGTGGCAGTTACAGAAGTCACCTTGATTGAATAACTTCTGACTTATCCATCTACTAAGACTTCTATGTTTTCTAGATTGGGCACAGCTCCTCTTTATACCCACTGCACCCAACGTGGGACAGTTAGAATTTACCAGGAGACTACCACCCTGGCTACGCTGAGACTAAAGGAAGACTATAGGAAGGATCATACTAGTTTGCTCTAAGCAGGCGAGTATGACCCTTTCAGTACATGAGAACAAGATACTCAGAATCACACTGGTGCAGATAATAATAAGGACCTTGTGGGTACCATCTAGATTACATGAAGCTCATGAAGTTAAGATGTATTACTTTATATCAGCCCCCTCTCTCTCCAGTGTTTTACATAAGAGATAATCTCGGGATTAGTCCTTGGTGTAACCTTTGTTTATACCTGCAATAGGGTGTGGCACTACACTCTGTTTAGGGTTCTTTGTTGGCATGACAACCTCCCGATTGGATTACTTTGGTGTATATAAGGGGCTGACTTGAGGCCCCTTCACCTTTTGCCTTTTGGTTCCTCAGCCTTCAGCTTTTGGCTCCTGCGGCTTTTGGCTTTTGGCTTTGGCCTTTTGCTCTTTGGCCTTTTGCTCCTTCTGGGTAGGACTCAGCTCGGGTGACATCCTCTCTCTTTGGTGGGAGACTTAGGCTCTTTTGTATGGTCTAAGTTCGGACCAGAGCTAGAGTTTGTTCATTATATTGGATTGCTGTGGAAGAGCTTTTGGTACTATTAAAAGCCATTTTTGGAACTGCACCGACTCGTGAGTTTTCATCTTTCTCCTGGCGTCCTCGGAGGTCGAAGACAACCTCTGTCCTGACACTGTCGGGGACCCGGCGACGTTCCCGACACATATAGAAAAGGGTGAAGAAATCCAGAAAAGGTGCTGTTTTTTGTAAGTGGAGCTTTGGAAAGATGGGCAGAGAACAGAGCAGAAGTAATACTGGAAGAGGCAGTATTGTGGATTTTCCAAAACTGTCAAATGACCCCAGGTTATGGACTTAAGTAAATCCTGAGAGTACCAAAAGATCAAGACCAGTGGGAATGACCACTGGTCCAGCCTCTCTGGAAAACAATATGGGTATTTCTCAAAAAGCTAGAAATCGAGTTTCCATATGACCCAGTACTACCACTTCTGGGACTATATCCCCGGTGACCTTTAAACACACAGTAGAAATACCATTTGCATTGTCAAAATGGTAATACTCCCTAGAGCTTTGTACAGATTCAATGCGGTCCTTATATGGATACCCATGACATACTTCAAAGAAATTGACCAAACACTTCTGAAAATTGTATGGAATAATAAACCCCCACGGATAGCTAAAGCAATCCTTGGGGAAAAGAAGATGGGAGGCATCACTTTTCCCAATGTCAAACTGTACTACAAAGCAGTAGTAATTAAAACAGCATGGTATTGCTGTTTTAAAAAACAGACCTGTAGACTTACAGAATAGAGTTGAGTATCCTGACACCAATCCTCAAACACATGATATTTTAATCATTGATAAAGGAGCAAAAAGTACGAAATGGAGCAAGGAAAACCCCTTCAACAAGGGTGCTGGGAAAACTGGGCAGCCACATGTAAAATGAATTTGGACCTCTGTCTAACACCATGTAAAAAATCAGATAAAAATGGATTGAAGATCTCAATATCAGACTGGAATCCATAAAGTACATTGAAGAAAACATAGGAAAAACCCTGCGTGACATTGAAACTAAAGGCATCTTCAAAGATGAAACACCACTAACAAAGCAATTGGAAGCAAAGATAAATATATGGGACTACATGAAACTAAAAAAACTTCTGCACCTCAGAAGAAACAGTGACCAAGATACAAAGAGAGGCCACAGAATGGGAAAGAATATTCACCCCATACCCATCTGACAAGGGATTAATATCCGGGGTATATCAGGCACTGGTAGAACTTTACAAGAGGAAAACAACCAACCCCATCAAAAAATGGGGAGAAGAAATGAACAGACGTTCTTACCCATCATGGGACACTAGCCCAGTGGCTGCCTTTACATCGTGCCCTCCCGAATACCTTCCATTTACATGGACCCACCACTATCCTTGGACTGGGTTTTGGCGATAGCACCCATGACCTGGCTAAGCACAAGCACAGCTTTAAATAATCCAATTGAAAAATGCATGGCCCAAAGACCATTAAGATAACAAGCAGACCCATCAGAGCTGTTTTGCAACTCCAGTATGATTAACATGGAAACAATAGGGATTAACTTGAAAACAATAGAATTAACATGAAACCAATATGATTAACATGAAAACAAAATTCACCCAAAGCCCCCTCCATCCGTTTTTGTCTTTAACCCATACACCATCGCCATGGTACCACACCTCCATATTTTACAATTAAATCCCCAACTTTCAATACTCAGTTATAGTCTAGTGTTACCATTTCTAACTATTCTTGACAAACTGGTCCATTCTCTATCTTACTTAACCTCTCTATCTTACTTAACCTCTGCTCCCCTCATACTTGTGGTAGATTCCAACCACTGACAAGTCTTCCTGGCCCTTTTTCCCTGTTTCTCTCCCGTCACTCCAGCCCCCTGCAGCCTGTCTCTGTGCACTTTCCTTCTCTCTCCCTGCCATTCTCTCTGGCATTATGGTTTGTAATACAGACACTGAGAGGCCATCAGGTTCATTTTTTTTTTTACCTACTTATGCAGTTGATATCCAGAGTGCTCATTTCCAGCTATCTTTGTCGTAGTCATCTCTTCTCTCCTAACTGTCCTCTCCCTCAGCACTTGAGGCAGGCCTCCAACCATAGACCACACCTCCTGGTTCTTCTTTCTACTGTCCTTGGGTATTAGACACTATTATGCTTTTTACAACCCACAAATGAGTGCAATCATTCTATGTCATTGTCCCTTTCCTTCTGACTCATTCACTCAGCATGATACTCTCCCTAGTCTGTCGGGGATGCCACTGGGGTCCCCAACAGTATCAGGACAGGGAGTTCTCTTCTACCTCCGAGGATGCTGGGGGAATGGATGAAAACTCATGAGTCTGGCGCAGTTCCAAAAAAGGCTTTTAATAGTACAAAAGCTCTTCCACAGCAATCCAGTATAATGAAAGAACTCTAGCTCTGGTCAGAACTTAGACCATACAGAAGAGCCTAAGTCTCCTACCAAAGAGAGAGGGTATCACCCGAGAGGAGTCCTACCAAAAAAGGGAAAAAGGTGAAGGGGCCTCAAGTCAGACCCCTTACATACACCAAAGTAAAACTATCCAACAGACAGGGAGGGTCGTGTCAACAAAAAACCCTAAATAGATTGTATAGGGCGGTGCCACACCCTATTACAGGTATAAACAAAGACTATGCCAAGGACTAATCCCTTCTACTGAGATTATCTCTTATGTAAAACACTGGAGAGAGAGAGAGAGAGAGAGAGAGAGAGAGAGAGAAAGCTGGTATAAAGTAATTCATCTTAATTTTATGAGCTTCATGTAATCTAGATGGTACCCACAAGGTCCTTCTTATTTATTATCTGCACCAGGGTGATTCTGAGTATCTTGTTCTCCGTATACTGAAAGGGTCACACTCGTCTGCTTGAGAGCAAACTAGTATGATCCTTCCTATAATCTTCCTATAGTCTCAATGTAGCCAGGGTGGTAGTCTCCTGGTAAATTCTAACTGTCCTACACTGGGTACAGTGGATATAAAGAGGAACTGTGCCTAATCTAGAAAACAGAACTCTTAGTAGATGTATAATAAGTCAGAAGTTATTCAGAGTCAAGGTGACTTCTGTAATTGCCATACCCTCTAGTAGTGTTTACATAGAAGAGAGATCTCATTAGAATGAACCTTGGCTTCAGAACATGTAAGTAGATAAAGCTGTGAGTGGGTAAAACAGCAAAGCTCCCAGACTAGCTAAACCTGTCATCCAACACTAGTCTATCTATTCATAAGATAATTTCATGACTTGATTTTTTCCTAACAGCTTAGTATTCCATTGTGTAGTTATACTGTAGTTTATTTAACCAGACATGTGTTCTCGGGCACTCAGTAACCCCTCAGTGTATGTACTATAAGCCACAATGAGCAAAAGAAAGGGGGGGGCAGAGAGAAGAAAAGTACCTGCCTTAGGTGCAGGCTGGTTAGGTGGGTAGAGGATGGGACATTGGTGGTGTGAAATGTGCACTGGTGGAGAGATGGGTGCTGGGACACTGTATGACTGAAACACAATCATGAATTGTTTATCTCACTTTGATATAAGTGTACATAAAATGATGTATAAACATGGATTTAATATAAATTTATATAAATATATGAATTTTATAAATATATACATTTTATATAATTTACATAAATATATAAACTATATAATTTATATAATTTTATGTAAAATTATCACAGTGAGATATACAGTTACAAAGCTGTTCCTCACTGGGTTTCAGTCATACAGGGTTCCAGCACCATCCTCCACCAGTGCACCCTTCCCAACACCAAAGTCTCCAGATTCCCCCCCCCTCCCTGCCTCTATGGCAGGTATCTCTCTCTCTCTCTTTGTCTGTCTCTCTCTCTCTTTCCCTCCCTCCCTCACTTATTTTGCACATTGTGGCTTGTAATGTACACATTTAGGGCTTGTCATATCCCTTTTCCTACATTCGATGATCAGTTCTAGTCTGGCATTATCATTTCCAGCAATTATTAGCACACTGGTCTCTTCTATATCTTACCTAACATCTGACTCCCCACAAATTTGTGGTAGATTTCAACTATTGACAAGTCTTCCTGTTCCCTGCCTGGGCTTGGATATTAGTCTCATACTGTTTTTTTTAAAAATTTATACCACCGTGAGAACATTACAAAGATGTTCATATTTGGGTCTCAGTCGTATGTTGTTCCAGCAGTCATCCCTTCACTAAGTCCCATTACCACCACTAATGTCCCCATATTCCCTCTCTCCCAGCTCTACAGCAGGCATTTTTTCTTTCCCTCCCTTTCTCGCTCTGTCTCTTTCTCTCTCTTGTCTCTCATTTAAAAAAAAATTTTTTATTATAACATGTGAGATATAGAATTACAAGGATGGGGCCGGGCGATAGCCCAGCGGGTAGGGGCGTTTGCCTTGCACGCGGGCTGGCCCATGCCGCCCGGGTTCAATCCCGGCATCCCATATGGTCCCCCGAGCACCACCAGGAGTGATTACTGAGTGCAGAGCCAGGAGTAACCCCTGAGCGTCGCCGGGTGTGACCGAAAAAAAGGCAAAAAAATAAAATAAATTGGTTAAAAAAAAAAAGAATTACAAGGATGTTCATAATTGGGTCTCTACAATACAGTGTTCCAGCCCCATCCCCTCCACCAGTGCCAATTCCCATTACCCGATTCCCAAACACACCCACCCAAACCCTACCTGCCCTATTGCAGGCGCATTTTACTTCTCTCTTTGTCTATGTCCCTGTATTTTTCAATCTCTCTTCTATTACACTTTATGGCTTGTGCTATGGATACTAATAATGTATGATGTCTATCTGATTATTTGATAGTGAGTTCTAGTGTGACATCATAAATCCTCATTCCCCATAACTTCTCCAGTTTGATGCAAATAGAATGATCGTTGAATGTACAAATGAGAAAGATCCTGAAAGGACCTGGTGCTAAAATACATTGAGTCTAAGATTAAATTGCAGCTGTGGAGCTGCCGCATGCCTGCGCAGCTGTGGATCTGGAGTCTCTGTCTTGCGGTTGGCTGGGTGGCTGGAGCTCAGGCTCACACCCACTGAGCCCGGAGGCTGGGGACTGGGTGGAGGCCCCCCAATCTTTGCTCCGAGTCCAGCAGGCGTGGCCGCCTGCATGGCGAGCAGGCCCTAGGAGCTATGTAGGACACGACCAGGCCTGGCCGAGCCTTTTGCTTTTCCCCAGGGACTCCATAGGGCTGTTCACCATGAGGCCAGGCTGCGCAGCTGTGGATCTGGAGTCTCTTTTACTGTTTTGTTTTTATATCCTGCAAAAGAATGTAGTAATTCTATATCTGTCCTTATTTATTTATTTATTTATTTTGGTGGGGAGGTCACACCTGGCAATGCTCTGGGGTTACTCCTGGCTCTGCACTCAGGAATTATTCCTGTTGGTGCTCGGGGACCATATGGGATGCTGCAGATCGAACCCAGGTTGGCCTCATGCAAGGCAAACACCCTCCCTGCTGTGCTGTCATTCTGACCTTATATCTGTCTTTTTTATACTAATTTTACTCAGCATAATACTTCCATGTCCATCCATTTATATGCAAATTTTGTAACTTTGTTTTTTTTTCTAGCAGCTGCATAGTTTTCCATTGTGGAGAAGTACCAGAGTTTCTTATCCATTTGTCTCTTCTGGGGCACTCAGGCTTTGGGCAATTGTGAATAGTCTGTGATGAATATAGAATTGCATATGGTGTTTCTGCTGTGTGTTTTTGGGTCCCCAAGATATATTCCCAGGAGTATTATTGTTGAGTAAACTGGGAACTTGATTTCTAGTTTTTGAAGGAATGTCTACATTGTTTTCCAAAAAGACTGGACCAATAGACATTCCCATCAACAATGGGTGATAGTCTCTTTCTCCCCACATCTACGCCAGCACTGGTTGTGATTAGTCTTTTCGATGTGTGCCAGTCTCTGTGATGTGAGATGATACCTCATTGTTTTGATTCAAATCTCCCTGATGATTACTGATGCTGATCATATTTATATGCCTTTTCGCCATTTGAATTTCTTCTCTGAGGAAGTTTCTGTTTACTCCTCCCCATTTTTTTGATGGGGTTGGCTGTTTTTCTCTTCATGAAGTTCTACCAGTTGTATATATATCTTTGATATTAACTCCTTATCACTTGGGCATTGGGTGAATATTCTTTCCCACTCATGGGCCCATGTTCGTAGATATATACTGGGCTCTTCGTCCCCCAAAAGCTGAATACAGCTTTTTCTGTAGTGCATGTTATATAATAATTTTTAAATTACTAATAAATAATCCGGTTTGTTAGGCATTCAAATGAATCAATGTTCACGGCCATGTTCATATTGACAAAGACATCGACGCCACTGACGCCTCCTTTTCTTTTTTTTTTTTTTTTTAAATTCTTTATTATACCACCGTGAGACATACAATTACAAAGGTGCAATTGGTTCTTGGTAATACAGTATTCCAGCACCCATCCCTCCACCAGTACCCCATTTCCACCACCAATGTACCCCACCCCCTCCCACTCACCCCCCAGGCTGTCTTAATAGCCGATAGCCCTGCTTCCTCTCTTTCTCTCTATCTCTGCATCTCTCTCCCTCTTCTTTTACACATTGTGGCTAGCCCTGCAGATATTTATTTATTTATTTATTTTTTCCACCTTTTCTCCTTTTTTTTTAATTGAAGGATGCTCATGTAGAGTCCTGGCTCCACAGGGTTCCAACATGCACCCTCCACCCGAACCCATCTCCCATCACCAACGTCCCGTCTCCCTCCCCCTCCCGAATCCCAACCACCCGGCGGGCTCTATATGTCATCTCCTTCCTCTGTATATCTCCCTCTCAGCAAACCCTCCTGCTGTTCGTGGAATGCAGTGTACCAAAAAACATCATTGTTTCACCACCCTAGTGGCCCGCGCCTCAAGCGGCCGCGCGACCTGGGCTCCGAACTGGTTTTGCTGGTCCTCTGGTCGTGGGGCATTTTCCCAGCGTCCGGACAATGAAAATGGTGGCTAGTGTGATGGACGAGTCCCATCCGGCTGCTTCCGGGACCCCCGGAGGCGACGGGCCCACTCCCAAAGCCCATCTGCCCTCCTCGGGGTTCCATAGTCAGCTGAGGCCCGGCGCGAGCCAGGCTCCCGCCTCCCGAGCCGTCTGCAAGACTCTGGATGCCGGCCCGTCAGCAGCTCCAGGGGCGGGGAAACCGGGCTCTTCACGATGGAGGGGGAAGGGGTGACCACGCCTCCATCTGATGACTTCCCAGTGCTTCCGCCTCTTGGAGCCGCCTACCTGGGCTCGAACTGGTTTTGCTGGTCCTCTGGTCGTGGGGCATTTTCCCAGCGACTGACGCCTCTTTCATCGCATGTTCCGAGGAACAGTTCTTTGGTGTCAAAAAACAGCGTGATGTGATTGACGCCTCCTCGTCTCAGTTAGACCAATGATGTCATACTTGATCTTTTGCGCTTGCACCATCAGGTCCTCGATATATGCTTCCATTGCAAGTGTACATACATTGAAAGTACAGACTGTCATTTTAGTCCTTCTTCGTTTTGGCAGTTTAGTATGGCCTTGAAATTTTATCAGGCCCTCCTTGTTTGTCCTTCTTAGTGCTGCTCTTTCAGCACTAAGGGCTCTTTCAGGGTAAGGAAGATGAACATATTTTATTACTGGTTTTGGCATATTGAATATGCATCAGACAGCTTGCCGGGCTCTGCTGTGTGGGTGGTATACTCTTAGTAGCTTGCTGGACTAAGCACTGCCAGGAGTAATTTCTGAGTGCAGAGCCAAGAGTAATCCCTGAGCATTGCTGAATGTGATGTCTCTCTCTGCCCTGACAAGCAGGACATACCGTTCTGCTTCAGCCATCCCATGTAGCTGGAGGACACATGGCCTGTGCCCTGGTCATCCCACTGGCAGTCCTTGATGAGCGCAGCGAACATGGCAGTAGTAAAGATGGTAAAGAAAGATGATCGCCAGGTGTCCATAATCATGTCGCCCGGGGGCCGGGTCGAGGCCCCCGCTTAGAGTCGCCAGGAACCGGGGCCGCAAGCCCGAGCGACTCCCCACCTCACTGTCGCTGCTTGCCTAACAAACTGAATAGGACGATTACACTTGAAGAGATGTGGCCCACTGCAAGCAGTTTCTATCTTCGTTGTGTACGAACCAACATCCACACACAAGGAAGAAGAAACTGAGAAATTCTACATGGAACTGGAATTTCTATAAAAAAAATCACACCTTCTACAAGATCATAGTCGGTGATTTTAATGTCAAGATAGGACCGAGATGATCGGCCAAAGAACTCCACATCGGGACCCATGACCTAGAATGGAATGAACAGGGTGCGAGGCTATCTGAGTTCATCATGTCCACCAAGACCATTCATGGGAACTCACAGTTCCAGAAGGCTGCAACGAAACGTTGGACTTGGGAATCCCCTGGTGGACAGTTTCACAATGAAATTGACCATATCATCTTCAATCGATGGTTTTGCCTGACCGATGTTGCTGTCGTCCCAAAATTCTAAACAGGATCGGACCACTGTCTCCTTCGTGCAAAATTCTACTTCACCCAACCGAGAGAAAAGGCTGCAAAGTTTAAGAGAACTCCCAGAACGACCACCAACTGGGAACTCTTTGGCACCACTGCAGCAACATGGGAAGATAACATAATTGATGACATCGATGAAGAATACAACAGACTGGTTCAGTACCTCCATGATTGTGCGAAGAATGCTGAGAGAGAAGAAAACCACAAAAGGACGACAGTCTTCAAAAAACCTCGAGCTCATTTGCCAATGTGGCAAGGCGCGAGCCTCAGGCGACCAAATGCTAACATCCAAGCTTGCAAAGCAGTGCAGAGAAGCGATAAAGGAAGACCTCAAAGAGAGAAGAGCAGAAATACTGGAAGATGCGGCAGAAGCCGGGAAAAGCATTCACAACACCCGCCTGTCCTTCGCCAACTATAAGACTAAGATGACTGCCCTCCAACGTCCTGATGGATCTATCACATCTTCCAGAAAGGCAATGGAGAAGATTATCCATGATTTCTTCTCAGATGTCTTTGATAGCCACGTCCACCTGCCCACATACCAAATTCTGCACGATGGATGTCGTTCCCAATGTTCTTCCTTCTGAAATCCAACATGCCATTTTGTCAGTAAAGAAGGGAACAGCACCAGGCCCAGAGAAAGTCAGACCCGAACACCTGAAGAATCTGCCTTCATTCATCATCAATACACTGGCTCGAATCTTCACATGCTATCTGTCTGAATGCAAGGTGCCCTCCCATTGGAAAACCAGTAGGACAGTTCTACTGTTAAAGAAGGGAGACATCCACAACATTGGCAACTATCACCCCATCTGCCTGTTGTCTGTAATCTATAAGCTGTCACTCGAGTCATCCTGAAGAAGATGGCAGAACATTAGATGAAGGACAACCATGTGAGCAAGCTGGCTTCTGAAAAGCATTCAGCACAATCGACCATATCCACACAGTAACCAAGCTCATGGAAGTTTGTAGGGAATTCAGGATGCCACTGTGTCTCACATTCATTGATTTAAAGAAAGCCTTTGATTCTGTGGAGACTGAAGCGGTCATCGAAGCCCTAGCCAAACAGGGCGTTCAAACCCAATACAACAAGATCCTTCATGAGCGAAAAAAACAGCCAACCCCATTAGAAAATGGGGAGAAGAGATGAACAGAAACGTTGACAAGGAAGAAATCTGAATGGCCAAAAGGCATATGAAAAAAATGCTCATCATCACTAATCATCAGAGAGATGCAAATCAAAAACAACAATGAGATATCACCTCACACCACAGAGAATGGCCCATATCCAAAAGGGTAAAAGCAACAAGTGCTGGCGTGGATGCGGGAAAAGGGGACTCTCATACACTGTTGGTGGGAATGTCAACTTGTACAACCTTTCTGGAAAACAATATGGACATTCCTCCAAAGACTAGAAATTGAGCTCCCCTTTGACCCAGCCATACCACTCCTGGGAATATACCCTGGGAAGCCAAAACGCACAGCGGAAACACAATCCGCACTTTAATTTTCATAGCAGCACTATTCACAATAGCCAGAACCTGGAAACAACCATTATGCCCAAGAACTGATGACTGGATAAAGAAACTGGTACATCTACACAATGGAATACTTTGCAGCTGTTAGGAAAAATGAAGTTATGAAATTTGCCTATAAATGGATAGACATGGAAAAGATCATGTTGAGTGAAATTAGTCAGGAGGAAAGAGAGAGACATAGAATGACTGCATTTATTTGCATGACATAAATATACCAGGTGATCTTACCAAAAGTGGAAATTACCACAAGCGTGGGAGTCAGAGGTTAGGTAAGATAGAGAAGGGAACATGGGTGAATAAATGTCAAAAGGTCTGATAGCAACATAGAACTGAGCATTAAATACAGACAAAAAATGCAAATGATGGCTTCTAAGTGTATGTAGTGTAACCCACAATGTGTGGGAGAAGGAGGAGAGAGAGAAGGAGAGAGAGAGGAGATAAAGAACCTGCCATTTAGGCAGGACGTGGGAGGGGGAGGGAATTGGGGACATGGGTGGTGGTTGAGGGGCACTGGTGGAGGGCAGGGTGCTGGAACACTGTGTGACTGAAACCCCCAAGTGTGAACAACGTTGTAATTGTATATCTCACGGTGGTATAATAAAATGTTAAAAAAAATAAGTTCATAATGGTTTCACTCACAAAAAGCTGAAAATAAAAAGCTATCTAAACATTTAAACATTTAAAAAAAAAGATCCTTTGTGAGCTATATTACGGATTCACCACCAGGATCTCACCATTCTACAAAGAAGTGATCATTGATGTCAAAAGAGGGGTTCGACAGAGTGATACCATTTCACCAAAACTCTTCAGTGCCACCCTCGAGAACATCATGTGACAATTAGAATGGGAAGGAATGGGAGTGAAGATAGACAGTTGGCAACTGCAGCACCTCCACTTCGCTGATGACATCGTTCTAATAGCACCAAACATTAGCCAAGCAGCACAAATGCTGGCTGACTTCGACTGAAAATGTGGAAAGATTTTCACAGCTGATTTTTACAGCTGAATCTCAGCAAAACTATGTTAATGAAAAATGAACTAGTTCCAGAGGCCCCATCCACTCTCAGTGGAACAAACATCTCTGAATGGAGCAGTTACGTGTACCTAGGTCGAGAAGTCAACATAATGAATGACCTAAAACCTGAGCTGCACAGGAGGAAGAGAGCGGCATGGAATGCCTTCGAAAGCATCGAAGAAATAGCTAAAAAGACAACCTTCGGCTCCGGGCACATCTCTTCAACTCCACCATTCTCCCTGCATTAACATACATCTCAGAGACCTGGGCCCTAAGGAAGCAGGGATGAGAGTGCTTTTCGGGTTTCCCAAAGAGGAATGGAAAGAGCTATGCTTGGAATATCACGCCTCACTCAAGTGAGAGAAGGAATCTAGAGCTCCGAACTTTTTCGCTGTTCCAGAGTCAGGGACGCTGTCTTGTTTGCCAATCATCAAAAATCAGATGGGCTGGACATGTAATGTGATTTGGAGATGACCGCTGGACTAGAGCCATTACCGACTGGATCCCATGGGATGTCAAAAGATCATGTGGCTGTCCACCTACAAGATAGTCAGACTTCTTTATAAAGACCCTGAACGAACGGTTTGAAGCTCTTCATATTCCTGAAGCAACCAGATGCCATTGGGCTACATTGGCACGTGATAGGGTCATATGTAAATATTACTCGCGCCGCTTGAGCAAATTGATGAATAACATGATGTCAAGTGACCAAGTGATTATAAAAAAAATATATATATATATGTATATATATGTATATATATATATATATATATCAGAATAATCTTGCTAAAGCTATGATGTTTTTACTGGTTCCATGTGAATTGGACCATCTATGTCATTACTTTTGCTTACGGACTTATTAAACGAGTGAACTTCTGCTTAATATTTTAATAAAGTTGATAATACTATCTCTTACAAATATTCAGTATTCAATCCCAAACTCACCATCATTGCAAGTATGGACAATTATTTCTGATTTTCCCTACCTCTGCTTGAGCCTGTCCTAAACAGGTACTAAGTAATTGATTGTATTGTTTTTATGTCTAGTTTGCTGATACGTTGTCAAGAAGTATTTTCTTAGAAGGTTAAGGAGGATTTTTCAATCCCCCAATGGAATAATCGTACCATTGAGCCCTTAATATAAGAAATTGCTGATAATGTTGTGACAGAGGAGGCATCGTGACTACACATTATGTTATTTGGCGCCTTATACTTGCACGTGTAACATGGAATGTGATACTGGTTTAACAGTGCTCTAAAGCTTGAAACGTCACAGCTGCTCTCTCACCATGTGCCCCAAGAATCCAGAGATTATAACTGAGTTGTTCAACCATGCTGGTGATGAGATTTCTTTGGCACCTGAGACATTTCATGGGTGGGACCACCTGGCCTTCTGGAGCACGGGGAGGGGCCCCATCCCCAGCTCCATGAAAGTCTGGAGAGTTAAGTCGCAGAAACCCACATACCTGGAGTTTTCAATCAATTCACTCATTGGTGGGGCTCATCAGAGCAGTGGGGTCCAGCCTGGAGCATGTTGGCGATTGTGAGGAGTGGAAGGAAGTCTTGAGGCTGCTGGGGTTTTTGTTGGGACTGGCCTTCCTCAAACCATCCCACTTCCAAGTTTCCCCTGTGTTCAGCCTCTATTCCTTTCTTAATTGATTTGAGGTTACCATGGTTTTGAGCTCCCATGTCTTTTCTTAAGCTGATTCCTAGTATTCCTATATTCCTAATACTCGATTCCTAGTATTCCTAGATTTGATGTTATTTGAATAGTATTTTATATGGAATAGACTGATTGCTTTCTCCTCTGATTCACTTTTGTATATAAGAAAGATACCAATTTTTTGTGTATTAGCACGCTCATTTCCAACTATTACTGACATACTGGTCCCTTCTCTATCTTACCGACCCTCTGCCCCCACACCTTGTGATAGATTCCTACCGTTGACAAGTCTTCCTGGTCCCAATTTTCCCTAGCCTTGTATATTAGTCTCATACTATATTTTTTTTTATATTTCACAAATGAATGCGGTCATTCTGTCTCTGTCCCTCACCTTCTGACTCATTTCACTTGGATGGTACTCACCATGTCCATTCATTTATAGGCAGATTTCTTGACATCATTTTTCTTAACAGCTGCATAGTATTCGATTGTGTAGATGCCCCATAGTTTCTTTATCCAGTAGTCTGTTCTCAGGCATTCAGATTGTTTCTATATTCTGGCTATTGTGAATAGTGCTGCGATGAATGTAGAAGTTCAGATGGTATTTCTGCTGTGTATTTTTGGACTCCCAGGGTATATTTCCAGGAAATTTATGGGTCAAATGGGAGCTCAATTTCTAGTTTTTGGAGCAATGTCCGTATTGTTTCCCAAAAGGGCTAGTCAGCATTCCCACCAATAGGGGATGTGAGTCCTTTCTCCCCATATCCACGCCAGCACTGGTTGTGCTTGCTATTTTGAATGTGTGCCAGTCTATGTGGTGTGAGATGATACCTCGCTTCGATTCACCTCTCCCTGATGATTACTGATGGTGATCATTTTTTTATATGCCTTTGGCCACTTGAATTTCTTTGAGGAACTTTCTGTTCCTTTCTTCTCCTTATTCTTGATGAGGTTGGATTTTTTTCTGTGAAGTTCTACTAGTGCCTTGTATATCTTTATTAACACCTTATCAGATGGGTATTCAGTGAATAATTTTTTTTCCCACTCCATGGGCTCTCTTTGTATCTTGTTCATTGTTACTTTTGAGGTGCAGAAGTGTCTTAGTTTAATGTAGTCCCATTTATTTATCTTATGGGTTGTTACAAAAGTGACCACTAGAATTATGGCAGTTTAATGCAGTCTCATTTTTTTTTTATCTTATAGATTGTTCCAACAGTTACCAGTAGAATTATGGCAATCTTAATGTAGACTTATCTTTCTCCTCCACATCCCACAATCAGGGGGAATCTTTTTGTTTCTGAAAGGGACAACCAGCAGTGTTCAAGAATTGCACCTGGCTCTGTGCTCAGGGTTGATCTTGGCAGTGCTCAGGTGATCAAACTTGAACCTCCAGCTTGCAAACCATGAGTTTAACCCATTAGGCCACTTGCTTGGTCAGTGGTATTTCTTCTTTGAAGATGCCTTTAGCTTCATTGTTGTGGAGGGTTTTGCCTGTGTTTTTTCCATATATCTTATGGGTTCAGGTCTGATGATGTCTTTAATTCATTTTGATCTGATTTTTGTGCATGGCATTAGATCTGAGTTCATTATGTTATATGTAGCTGTTTGGTCAAACAATTTTGTTTCCATTTATGAATGTGATGTATTATGTTAATTGATTTATGTGTGTTGAACCATCCTTGTATTCCTGGGATGAATCCCACTTTATCAGGGTATATGATTGTTTTAATATGCTAAGATAGAGTGTTTTTCCCTTCATCTTTTCACATTTTTAAGTGCTGTGATTTGTAGTGCTACCAATGAAGGTCACCTAGTTACAATACCACCCCCTTCACCAGCATTCCTCCCCACATGCACACTCCCCATGGAAGTTTAGACAAAATTTCCACTTCTGGTGACTTTAGATATTTGTTATTCCCTTACCATGGCTCTTTATATCCAACGTATAAGTGATATCTCAACATTTTTATTGTGGAGATGCTTCTTCTGTCCCTAGGACATAAAAACTTTCACTCAAAAGGATATTTTCACACCTGTGTTTGTTGCATCTTCTACTATAATAGCTAAAGTGTAGAATCAACATATGTCTATTATAGATGAGTGGATTATGAGATGATTTATAAATGCACATTGAACTACTATGCAGCTGAAGGGAACAATGAAATCATGCAATATACTGCAACTTGTATGGAGCTGGAGTATATGTTAATTGAAGTAGGTCAGAAGAAGGACAAACACAGGGTGACGTCACTTATCTTTGGTATATAGGATAACTGGATGAGAGAATACAATGTAGTGAAAGGGGACATCTTAATCACCCTTGACCCCAGAGTATAGAGAACAGAGAAGGAAATAAATCAATGGTGGTGGTGTCATAAGAGGAGGCTAATGGGAACACACCGGTGGGGGGGTGACGGAGTGTGAGGGGAGAGGGGTCAAAGCCTTGGGTACATAGGTGGCACAGAGGAGTGATGTAGCTATACATGCAAACCATAGAGTAAGTAAGAGTGAAGTCATTAGATCCAAACCACAACAACCAAACCTAATAATATTCCTGTCAAGGTGGCAGGTTGGTGGGGAACCTGGGACTCTGGTGGTGTGGAAGTTGACACCAGTGCTGGAATGTATGTCTGTCTTCCCGTTCATCATCGATTTGCTCGAAGCGGGCCCCCAGTAACATCTCCATATGTCCTGTCTCATGCTAGTAGAGCCCAAGGCATCTGCTTGCTCCAGGAACATAAAGAGCCTCAATCCATTCCGGAATGAGGTCTATAATTGTTACTGGTATTTGGCATATATATCAAATACAACACGGGTAGCTTGCCAGGCTCTGCCGTGCAGGTAGCATACTCTTGTAGGCATCTCTAAGTCCAGCATTTATTGATGAACCGCGTGGGCCGCAAGCAGCCGCGCGAGCCAGGCACTGATAGGCTGTTCTGCTGGGTGGAGGTCTGACGAGAGAGAAGTCCGGATGTGGAAAATGGAGGCCCTCATGGAGTGGGGGGTCGCTCTGGCTTGTGAAGGCTGTGCTGGGATGGTGGGCCAGGGCTAGACCCCACCATCCCTCCCGGGCGCCTCGTGAGCGGCTGGCCACAGGGAGAGCCAGTAGCAGCTCTGCCCATGTCTGCGCAGTCTAAATGTATGTCTAAAACTTAATTATGTGGGGCCGAGCAATAGTCCAGTGGGAGGGCGTTTGCCTTGCATGCAGCTGACCCAGGTTCGATCCCCTGCATCCTATATGGTCCCAGTGCAATGCCAGGAGTAATTTCTGAGTGCAGAGCCAGGAGTAACCCCCTGAGCATAGCTGAGTGTGATCCAAAAAGAAAAAAAAAATCTTAAAACTTAATTATGAATAACTAAATCATGGTGCTTTAATAAAATTTTAAAAATTATTGAGGAGGTGGTGATACCTACATACATATAAATGAATAAAGCCAAACATCTGGAATTTCACAAAATTATAAATCAATGATAAGTTGATGCATTTTTTCAAAAGTTATTATTTTTATACAAAAAATTAAAAATTAATAATTTGACTAATTTTATGCTAATTATGTTTATATTTACATGAAATAGATAAATCCTAAGTAAACTGTTAGGAAGAGTGATGAGAGGAGTTTAAAAAATTATTTATTTTTTTAAATTTCCCTTTATTTGAACACTGCTTTACAAAGTACAAAGTTTTTCACAGTACAGTTGTTACAAGCATTCATTATTCAACACCAGTCCCATCACCAATGTGCCCCCACCACCAACAAAGACCTTCCTTTCATACCCTCCTCCTCTTCTCCGTGCATGCTAACCTAGCCAACACTAATTGTATTAATTATTACAACTTAAAATAGTAATGGTATTGATAATGCCATAAGCTTTTTCTGGATTGTTATGTGCAAATTTGGTTCATCATTATTTCAAGTTTTCACCACTAATGTTTGAACCTATTTTGACCTATCCTTAATAGTCTAACTTATATTGCTTTGTTAGAGCTAATATGCTAAACATGGTCCAAAAACATATTCTTAGGAGAAGGTTCACTTGATCATTTGAATCCCATTATTCATCGATTTGCTTGAGCGGGCGCCAATAACATTTCCATTGGACCCTATCACGCGCCAATGTAGCCCAATGGCATCTGGTTGATTCAGGAATAGGAAGAGCCTCAAACCATTCCTTCAGGGTCTTGACAAGGAAGTCTGACCATCTTGTAGGTGGGCGGCCACGTGATCTTTTGACATCCTGTGGGATCCAGTCGGTAACGGCTCTAGTCCAGCTGTTGTCTCCAAATCGCATTACATGTCCAGCCCATCTGATTTTTGATGCCTTGGCAAACGAGACAGCATCCCTGATTCTGGAATAGTGACGGAGGTCGGAACTCCGGATTCCTTCTCTCACTTGAGTGAGGCGTGATATTCCAAGCATAGCTCTTTTCGATTCCTCTCTGGGAGACCCGAATAGCACTCTTCCTCCCGCGCAGCTCAGGTTTTAGGTCGCTCATCATGTTGACTTCTCGATCTAGGTACACATAACTGCTGCATTCACAGATGTTTGTTCCATTGAGAGTGAATGGGGCCTCTGGAACTAGTTCATTTTTCATAAACATGGTTTTCTTTAGATTTCAGCTGTAGACCTATCTTTCCACATTCTCGATTGAAGTCAGCCAGCATTTGTGCCGCTTGGCTAATGTTTGGTGTTATTAGAAGGATGTCATCAGTGAAGCGGAGGTGGTGTAGTTGCTGACCATCTATCTTCACTCCCATTCCTTCCCATTCTAACTGTCGCATGATGTTCTCGAGGGTGGCACTGAAGAGTTTTGGTGAGATGGTATCACCCTGTCGAACCCCTCTTTTGACATCAATGATCACTTCTTTGTAGAATGGTGAGATCCTGGTGGTGAATCCGTAATACAGCTCACGAAGGATCTTGATGTATTGGGTCGAACACCCTGTTTGGCTAGGGCTTTGATGACTGCTTCAGTCTCCACAGAATCAAAGGCTTTCTGTAAATCAATGAATGTGAGACAGAGCGGCATCTTGTACTCCCTACAAACCTCAATGAGCTTGGTTACTGTGTGGATATGGTCGATTGTGCTGAATCCTTTCCGGAAGCCTGCTTGCTCGCATAGTTGTCCCTCATCTAGTGTTCTGCTAATCCTGTTCAGGATGACTCGTGTAAACAGCTTGTAGATGACAGACAACAGGAAGTTGAGGGCGATAGTTGCCGATGTTGTGAATGTCTCCCCTTCTTGAACAGTAGAACTCTTCTGCTGGTTTTCCACTGGGAGGGCACCTTGCATTCAGACAGGTAGCATGTGAAGAGCCGAGCTAGTGTATTGATGAGTACCGACAACAGATTCTTCAGGTGTTCGGGTCTGACTTTGTCTGGGCCTGGTGCTGTTCCCTTCTTTACCAACGAGATGGCATGTCTGATTTCAGAAGGGAGAACGCTTGGGAATGACATATCCATCCTGTGGAATTTGGTATGTGGGCAGGTGGATGTGGCTACCAAAGAGATCTGAGAAGTCATGGATAATCTTCTCCATTGCCTTTCTGGAAGATGTGATAGGTCCATTAGGGTGTCGGAGGGCAGTCATCTTGGTCTTATAGTTGGCGAAGGATAGGCGGGCGGTGCGAATGCTTTTCCCAGCTTCTGCCGCATCTTCCAGTATTTCTGCTCTTCTGTCTTTGAGGTCTTCTTTTATCACTTCTCTGCACCTTTTAGCAAGCTTGGACGTTAGCATTTGGTCTCCCTGAGGCTCGCGCCTTGCCACGCTGGCAAATGAGCTCAAGAGTTTCTGAAGACAAGCGCCCTTTTTTTTCTCTCTCTTGGCATTCTTCGCACAATCATGGAGGTGCTGAGCCAGTCGGTTGTATTCTTCATCGATGTCATCAATGATGGTATCTTCCCATGTTGCTGCAATGGTGCCAAAGAGTTCCCAGTTGGTGGTCGCTCTGGGAGTTCTCTCTTCTTAAACTTTGCAGCCTTTCTCCCTATTGCGGGAAGTAGAATTTTGCACGAAGGAGACGGTGGTCCCATCCTGTCTGGAATTTGGGGACGACAGCAACATCGGTCAGACAAAACTGTTGATTGAAGATGATGTGGTCAATTTCATTGTGGAACTGTCCGCCAGGAGATTCCCATGTCCAACGTTTCACTCCAGCCTTCTGGAACTGTGAGTTCCCATAAATGGTCTTTGTGGACATGATGAAGTCAGATAGTCTCTCACCCTGTTCGTTCCTTTCTAGGCCATGGGTCCCGATGTGGAGTTCTTCAGCCGATGTTCTCGGTCCTATCTTGGCATTAAAATCACCGACTATGATCTTGTAGAAGGTGTGATTTTTTTTATAGAACTCCTCCAGTTCCATGTAGAATTTCTCAATTTCATCTTTCTTGTATGTGGATGTTGCTGTGTAGACAGTGAAGATAGAAATTGCTGGCAGTGGGCCACATCTCTTCAAGTGTAATCGCCCTATCTGGTTTGTTAGGCATTCAAATGAATCAATGTTGAGGGCCATGTTCGTGTTGACAAGGACACCACCGCCACCGACGCCTCTTTTCGTCGCATGTTCCAAGGAACAGTTCTTCTCCGGTGTCAAATACAGCATGATGCGACTGACGCCTCCTCGCCTCAGTCAGACCAATGATGTTGTACTTGATCTTTTGCGCTTGCACCATCAGATCCTCAATATATGCTTCCGATGCCAGCGTACGTGCATTGAAAGTACAGTCATTTTAGTCCTTCTTCGCTTTGGCAGCCTAGGATGGCCGTGAAATTTTATCAGGCACTGCTTGTTCGCCTTTCTTACTGCTGCCGTATTAAGGGCTCTTTCGGGTCAGGAAAATAAACATTTCTGTTACTGGTTTTGGCATATCGAACACGCATCGGACAGCTTGCTAGGCTCCTACGCAGGGTGCTATATTCTCATTACTTTGTGGGGCTCTCTCAGAGGGGGGGGTAGAATATTCACGGTAATTTGGAGGTAAATTGCGCAGCCACATAGTGGCTGCACGCAACGGGGAAGCTGATTTCTGCTCTGCCGGGTGTATCTGAGTCTTAGGCTCAAGCATTCCTGGAATTGAAATACTCTCCTCTGAAGGGCGGGTCTCTGTAGGGTTGGTCCTTGTAGGCTGGGTTTCTGACAAGCCGGGCTGGAGACTGGATTAATCTGCTGGGTGGAGATCTTATGAGCTGCGGAGAGTGGATTGTGAAAATTGCTACCAGCAAGTTGTGGGGGGTTTCTCTGGGCTCTTCTGAGGCTCCATCGGGATGGTGGACTTGGGTCGGAAGTTGCTCTCATGGTCCATGGAATGCAGGACGTTCAACGGGAAAGCTGGTTTCTGCTCTGCCGGGTGTTTCTGGCAGAAGGTTAATAGGGATTATCAAATCTCACCCTGGACCCATTGGGCCATCTGATCCCCTTTGTATAAGAAACTACTGCTATGTCTTAGAGAGTAGATATTGTGTACTTTGCTGTGCTCCCACATGGTAGAGTTTGTGTCTACTTTGCTATGTTCTTACAGAGTAAAAATTGTGCCTACACACTGGTTTATTTTTCTTTTTTCGAGTATTCACTTGGCTGCTCTGCAGCTGTAGGCCGACTATCATGTCTGCAGTTTGTTGGCCTCTTAGAGATTTCTAGCTGCATGTCTGAATCATGGCCCGAGTGAGGCTGCAATGGCACCAGGAGGAGTTCTGGGTGAGGCCATGTGACCTTGTGGAGGGCAGGACTTGGGAGAGGGAACCAAATCCCAGCTCCAAGAAAGCCTGGTGGAATCAGCCGCATGTGACCTGTTTAGGTACCTGAGTTTGAAAAAAAAAGCTTCTCTCATGAATGGGGCTATATCATGAATGGGAAATAGCTGAGAAATAGCTGTGATTGCAAGTGTGGTCTTTGGCCGTTTGGGCTTTGTTGAGACAGACTGGAGGATGAACCCATCTACGCCTCCTGATTGCCCCATTTTCAGCCTGTGGATGTGCCGGTATCATGTCTGCAGTTTGTTGGTCTCCTTGGAAAGAATCTGAATAGGCCATTGTTGGAGTACACACCCTGATCACAACTGCCTAGAGCCTCTGCCTAACTCCTCTTGCTGGGAGTTACCTCTTGCAGTTACCTTTTAGATAGAGGCAGGAAAACAGTTTGGATCTGTGACCCTATGTGGAAGAATATCTTACCACATATGTTAGCTGGCATAAATATTTCCTCTCATTCTTCACGGATCCCCTTGTGGGACTGAATATCTTACCAGACTTTGTCTGGCTGCGTTGGATCCTCTTTTAAATATAATATAGTCATAATTAAATCAGAGAGAAATGCTGTCAAGTGAGCGTGACTGTCCAGTAAGTCTAAAGGCTAGTACCCAGAACAATCATGAAGACAAGGATCTTGTGAAAGTTTGAATATATACCTAGCTGTAGAATATCCATGGTATATATGCCCTTTTTTTTTTTATTAATTCTGAGATGGAGTTAATCTCATATGCCTTTCCCTGCATGGGGTCTGCAGGGAAACTTCAAAGGCAGATCTTGGCTAAGGCAAAATTAACATTTGAATAGCCTAGACCAGGTGAACTGCTTGGGAAAGGTAGAATTGACTGAGACCCGCTTTCTGGGCCTAGTGGGGAGGGGGGGAGGGAATATGAAAGTAGCGCCCTTTTTCCCTTCGCGCTCTGCCTGCTCCTTTCTGACACCCCTGCTCTCTACTCTCTCTGTCAGCTCCACTCTTACAGGCAGCTCCACATGCCCATAAGTATGTGGTAGCAGCCATCTTGGCTTAAGAATCCTGACCTAAACACATGAACTGGGCTGGGTCCAGCTATGAACTAAAATTTGGGATTTTCCTGATACTGGATTGTACACCAGTACTGTGTGAGTAAAAGCTTTTGCAACTTTGCTGGGTTCGCAAGTCTGAGTCTTTATCCACTGGCCGCTGATCATCTGCGGCAGAAGGGGATTCTGTCCTGCACCCCAATATTGTTGGGAAATGTAGCAGCACCCCAGCACAAAGCTGAGCAGCGAAGCGGTTTCTGACAGGCCTGTAAGTAAAAATGGTTTATTCTCAAAAGGTAATCTTTGTTTTATTTTAGAAAATACTACATAGTTCTTAAATATCTGTATTACTAGGAGGAAGGAAAAAAATGTAAAAAATAGAGACAGGCTTTTCTACCCCAGGGCTCTGCCCTGTGGACCCTGGATGGTTGATGATCTGACATAGAAAAGACTGGGCCCCCTGGGATGAACCCAGAGTAATGGCAGAGCCTGGCAAGCTACCAGTGGTATATTCGTTATGCCAAAAATAGTAACAATAGTGGACCTCATTCATTCCCAATGAATGGAGACGCTACTGGTACCCACTTGAGCAAATCGATGAACAACGGGAAGACAAGTGATACAATCCACTTAATACTCATAGAACTTCCATGATGAAAATCAATTTTATTTTTATGCTCTTATTTTTCATTTGTATTTATTATGATTTTTCAAATTGAATCACTGTGCAGTGGGCCATTACAAAGTTACTCATGATTGGGTTTCAGTCATCAGTGTTCAATACCCAGTGCATGTTTCCTACCACCAGTGTACCCCGCTTCCCCTTTCATCTGCCCCCACAACCTGCCTCTGTGGAAGACACTTTTCTCTCTCACTCTCCAATTTACTATTTTAAAAGTATTAGAAAGGCTTATTTACAAAGATAGCTTTTAACCCTTATTGCTGAGATACTCTGACTGAATAGGTAAATCACAAAAATAGTTAATGAAAAAGTAAGCTGGAATCCTCAAAATTGCTCAGGTAAAGGCTTGTTCTTACTGCAAGGCTCATTATTATTGCTCAGGTATAAAGGCTGGTGCTACCTGAAAGGCTATTTTCAGTGGCACTGAGGTCTGGTCTGATGTAACCCAAGTACTGACTTTAATATTTTATCAGGGTTGTAGCATTCGTCCAGATAAAGAACAGATCCAGGGTTTGCCCTTCTTCAGGGTGGGCAGGTTTGATAAAGGGCCTCTTGGAATTATTTCCCGTCATGCAGATACTTTGGGCCTATGGACACTGGCACAGCTAGAGGCTTCTGAGAAACATCTATATTCCTCCCTGTCTCAGCACCTCATGGTCGTAGATTAAATTCTCTCAGCACTACCAGGGTGGTGCAAACCAATACCTTGGTAGGCCTCCAAGGGCTATGCATGCTGCCCAGAGAGACTGAAGCACCTGCCCACTTGGCTGTGAGCAGATTCTCCACCTCAGTATGAAATGGGGCCTTGTTTCCTGGGGAATCTGTGCTCATGAGTTTTTCTCCATGCTCAGGAACCATATGCAGGACTGAAAATGGAACTTGAGGCTCTGCATGCATAGTATGTGCTATGCTCAGCCCTTTCGGCCATCTCACCAGATCCTTGACTTTATTGTTTTATTATTCTTTTCTTTATGTACTTATTTTGCCACTCCTGGTTGTGCTCAGGGTTTATTCCTGGCCCTTCATTCAGAGATCATGCCTGAGGCGGCTTAGAGGACCAAATGGGATGCTAGGGATTGAGCCTGGATCTGCTATGTGCAAGGCAAGGGCCATCACTATCACTATCTTCCCGTTTGTCATCTATTTGCTCAAGCGGGCACCAGTAATATCTCCCTATGTCCTGTCTCATGCTAGTAGAGCCCAAGGACATCTATTCGTTCCAGGAACATAAAGAGCCTCAACCATTATATTAGGTCATGGGAATGAATTAATATAATTGTTACTGGTATTTGGCATATCAAATATGACATAGGCAGCTTGCCAGGCTTGCCGTGTGGGAGGCATACTCTTGTAGTCACCTCTAAATATAGCATTTATTGATGAACTGCGAGCCGGGCTGTGATAGGCTGTCTGCTGGGTGGAGTTCTCATGAGAGGGAAGTCCGGATGTGGAAAATGGGAGCCCTCATGGAGTGTGTGTGTGGGGCGGATGGTTGGTCGGGTTAGGCACTTTGTTTTAAGTTTGCTTGTTTTTTTTGGGGGCCAATCCAGTGGTGCTCAGGGATTGCTCTTGTTCTGTGCTTAGGGATCACATCTGGCTATGCTCAGGGACCATATGGGCTCTCAGGGATTGAACTCAGATCAGCCATATGTAAGACAAGTGGTGAGGTTACCCTCTATATTATTCCTCCAGCCCTGACTGTAAATCAAGCTCTGTAGAATTACAGTTATTGAGATTCTACTTACTTCATAATAAGTAAGGATACTGAAACAGCAAAAGCCAGTTGCCCTCTTTACCTGGTTTTGCTGCCCTCAGTTTCACAGTATTGAATGAGCTGCTGAATGTCAGCCAGGTTCTCAGCTGGGTGATGTGCGGACATTGCATGCACATATGGAACTGTGGAGTTCCTAGTTCCTCTCCTAGCTTCAGGTATTATTTATTAGTTACATAATCATATTGCTATGAGGCTTGCCGTGTGTGTGTGTGTGTGTGAGAGAGAGAGAGAGAGAGACAGAGACAGAGACAGAGACAGAGACAGAGACAGAGACAGACAGACGGGAGAGAGACACGGAGAAAGTAGAATTACAGCAATGAGAAGTGCAAGCCGTAGGGGTTCCCAAGGACTTCTTCATGCCTTCCTGAGGGGTCAGGGGAGCCTTTTGGGATTTATGACTTTTTTTTTTTTAAACAGGCTGTCAGTGATGGCTTGTTGCAGGACTCCCTAAGGGCCGCTGCATCTGCTCTGGATTGCCTCCTGCAAATCACTTTGTAGATAAGGGGGTAGTCTAAATGTGGCAGTTTATCCGACCATATATGCTGTACTAGCTGGTATAAATATTCTCCCATGCTACCACAATCATCGTGGGACTAGCTAGATCTTACCAGCATATTAGCCTGGCACGTAGGACACCCTAAGTAATTAGATCAGAGAGAAATGCTGTTTGCTTCCAAGCAAACAAGCATGGCTCCCTGATATACTCAAAGGCAACTAAAATATAAAACTACAATGAAGTAGAAGAGATTTGTGAAGGCTTGGAGAAATATTTAACTGGCATTAGTATTAGTCTTTGGTACAGAGACATGCCATCTCAGAAACCCCCTTCTCTACCCTATAAAGGCATTTCCAGGCAGATCTTGGCTCAAAACATTAGCATACTAAAGGGCCTAGGTGAGGTGCAGGGAGGGATTACCTAAGGGCATTTAACCCTCCCTGCTTTCCATGACAGTGGGAGGAAGGTCTGAGTGGCAGGGTTATAAAACTAGCCGGTTTCCTCTCTCGCGGCTTCTTTTGGGCTCTCTGTGAGCGCTCACCCTTCTTGGAAGTCTTGTCTTTGTCTTCTCCTTTTACAAAGCCTTTACACGTGGTGGCCGCCATCTTGGCCTACACGTGGCTGGGGTTCTAGCCTGGAATCCTAAGCACCCGGGCTTTTCCTTTTGCTGATTTGTATACCTGAACCTGTGATAAGTAAAGCCTTTTAAAACTGCATCGGATTCCTGAGTTTTCATCCATTCCTCGCCGGCTTCGGAGGTAGAAGGGAACTTGCTTCCCGGCACTGTCGGGACCCTGGCGGAGCCCCCCGACAATGGCTGAGACTCCTGTCACAGGTAAAAGGCATTAGTGCAGGTCGCACCTCTGGCAAAGGTCTTGGCCGGCGCACACAAATCTGGGCTGGACCTTTCTCTCCCCCTGGTGTCCTGTGATTGTGGTGGATGGCTTTTTGCACAGAGTAGGTAGGTTCTGTAGGCCCTATGGAATAGTGTTGGCCCCTCTCCCCCATTATTGGGAAGGCAGTGGGGATGGGAGGATTGCCCAGAAATAGCCTACTGACAGTAACCCATAGCACTGTGGCTGTCTTGGTACCAGGGATGGAGACCTGGGGCAGTGCCTCAGGATCCAGGAGGTAGGGAATGTTAGAGCACAAGTAGTTGTGACCAGAGTGATGTGTGTGTGTGGTGGGGCTGGGGACCTGATTATGGACAGCCTGTTGTTTTGGAGAACTCTGGTGCCCTTTGACCTTCGGTCCCCATACTTGACTTCTACTTGATCTGGAATCTTAGGCTGATGCTAGGTAGAAGTTCCAGACTTGGCATTCATGAGGTGAAATGTGGGACTGTCAGGGTCTTTGGGCCTTTTAAGTGACAGCACTCTCCTCTGTGGCACCCAGACACTGGGGAGGTTCCCGAGTTTCCCTGCCCTCTCAGGGTAAGCGGACGTGAGTGCCAGCCCCCACCCACCCTAGACCAGCACCAGGAAGTTCTAGCAGCCAGAGATCTAGAGATTGAATTGATCCCACCTCATGGCCTTGCCTTTATTGGAAGTAGCTGAGTCATCATACCCTGTGGTGCTGCAGCTGGTATGAGCCACTGGGCATAAGAAGGTCAGTTCAGCTGGCATCTGATGCATTTAGAACCAAGGTCAGCTGTGTGTGGGAGGAGAGGACTGGTATGCCCTTCCTGTGGTGGCAGAGAGGGCTGTGGTGGGCAGTGGAGTACTGCACAGAGAACTAAAAAGCTACAGAGGGCATGATGTGGTGCAGTGGCGTACAGTGCTGTGATGGGGGACAGAGCTGTTGGTACAGGGTATGATGGGCTACTGTGGGGTAAAGAAGGGTATGATGGGGTGCAGTGATGGGGTACAGAGCTGTTGGTACAGGGTATGATGGGGTGCTGTGGGGTAAAGGGTATGATGGGGTGCAGTGATGGGGTACAGAGCTGTTGGTACAGGGGTATGATGGGTGCTGTGGGGTAAAGGGTATGATGGGGCGCAGTGATGGGGTACAGAGCTGTTGGTACAGGGAGTATGATGGGGTGCTGTGGGGTAAAAAGGGTATGATGGGGTGCAGTGATGGGGGGACAGAGCTGTTGGTACAGGGTATGATGGGTGCTGTGGGGTAAAGGGTATGATGGGGTGCAGTGATGGGGGTACAGAGCTGTTGGTACAGGGTATGATGGGGTGCTGTGGGGTAAAAGGTATGATGGGGTGCAGTGATGGGGTACAGAGCTGTTGGTACAGGGGTATGATGGGGTGCTGTGGGGTAAAGGGTATGATGGGGTGCAGTGATGGGGTACAGAGCTGTTGGTACAGGGTATGATGGGGTGCTGTGGGGTAAAGGGTATGATGCGGTGCAGTGATGGGGTACAGAGCTGTTGGTACAGGGTATGATGGGGTGCTGTGGGGTAAAGGGGTATGATGGGGTGCAGTGATGGGGGACAGAGCTGTTGGTACAAGGGTATGATGGGGTGCTGTGGGGTAAAGGGTATGATGGGGTGCAGTGGGATACAGGGTATGATGGGGGACAGTGGATACAGGGCTGTGCTGGAGGTAACTGTGGGGTACAAGCTATGATGGGGTGCAGTGGGGTGCGGGGCTGGGCTGTGCTTGGGTGCAGACTGTGGAGTATGTCTTTGATGGGAGCAGGCTGGTGTGGCATGGTGGGCTGTGGGATGGTGTCATTACCTGTTGGCCTCAGCACTCTCAGTGTTCAGGAAATTGCCCATTTTATTTGCTCTTTTTGCTCCCCCCCCCCCGACCTGTACCCACTGCCTGTGCCTCTGTAGCTTTTAGGCATCTGTGATCCTCCCCTGAAAGCAGGTGGCCCCGATTGTGGGGGAGGTTCTGGGGGCACACTGGGAGCTGCATCCCTCCAGTTTGGGCAGTACTGACCTGTGTGCCCTCTCTGCAGGTGCTCCTGGCATCAGCCTTCTAGGGCAGTGGGATGCATCAGTCTGTTTCCAAAGTGAGTCTGTTGGACGTGTTAGTCAGTTTCTGCTCTGAGCTGAGACAGGAGCGAAAGGGTGTCACTCCACAGGAGCTGTTCGGTGGTTGGTGCTGCTTTTCCCATCTTGCAGGGCTGGTGCCGTTGGGCAGAGCTCCCAGTGAGGCAGGGAATCACGTCAGAGAAGTTTGGCTCGCCTCTGAACTGACAGTATAGTAGGCCAGGAGCTTGCCTTGCACATGGTCTTGGGTTTGGTCCCAGCACTCATTGTCCCTGAGACGTATCAGGAGTGACCACTGAGTGCAGAGAGAGTGCAGAGAAGGCTCTTGCTTACATGTGACTGACCTGGGTTCAGTCCCTGACACCTGTTTGGTCCCTTGAACCTGCCAGGAGTTATCCCTGAGTACCGAAGTGAAGAGTAACACTGAGCACAGCCGGGTGTGGCCCCAAACAATGGGGGGTAAGAGAGAGAGTTCATTAGTAGAGATCTGTTGACATTGTTTGGTTTATGTACTATGTGCTTAGGTTTACCTTTTTCTGTAATCACTGACTCAAATCACTGCTCCCTTTTGCAACTTGTGCACCTTTGGGAAGTGACGGTCTTATTTAATGAACGAGATTCTCAGCAGGTTTCTTTTTGTAAAAAAAAAAAGTGTTCAGGGAAAATATGGGATGTCTGGAAGAAAACCTGTTTGGCCGCATTCAAGGCAAGTGTCCTATTTGCTGTTCTGTCTTGCTAGCCCCCTGAAATGTTTCTTTTCCTTTTTGGTTTTTTGGGTCATATCTGGTGATTCTCAGGAGTTACTCAGGAATTTCTCCTGGAGGTGCTCAAGGGACCATATAGGATGGCAGGAATTGAACCACTTCAGTTATGTGCAAGGCTGTCCTACCCGATGTGCTATCGCTCCTCCCCCCTAAAATGATTTTTTATATTGAGGGAATGTGGTTTTAGAACGGTCTCCTGATTATTATTTTCCTGACCCCGAAAGAGCCCTTAATATGGCAGCAGTAAGAAAGGCAAACAAGCAGTGCCTGATAAAATTTCACGGCTGTCCTAGGCTGCCAAAACGAAGAAGGACTAAAATGACTGTCTGTACTTTCAATGCACGTACGCTGGCATCGGAAGCATATATTGAGGATCTGATGGTGCAAGCGCAAAAGATCAAGCACAACATCATTGGTCTGACTGAGACGAGGAGGCGTCAGTCGCATCATGCTGTATTTGACACGGAGAAGAATTGTTCCTTGGAACATGTGATGAAAGAGGCGTCGGTGGCGTTGGTGTCCTTGCCAACACGAACATGGCCCTCAACATTGATTCATGTGAATGCCTAACAAACCGAATAGGACGATTACACTTGAGGAGATGTGGCCCACTGCCAGCAATTTCTATCTTCATTGTCTATGCACCAACATCCACATACAAAGAAGATGAAATTGAGAAATTCTACATGGAATTGGAGGAGTTCTATAAAAAAGATCACACCTTCTACAAGATCATAGTCGGTGATTTTAATGCCAAGATAGGACTGAAAAGATCAGCTGAAGAACTCCACATTGCATGGCCTAGAATGGAACGAACAGGGTGAGAGACTATCTGAGTTCATCAGGTCCACCAAGACTATTCATGGGAACTCACAGTTTCAGAAGGCTGGAGTGAAACGTTGGACATGGGAATCTCCTGGTGCACAGTTCCACAATGAAATAGACCACATCATCTTCAATCGATGGTTTTGTCTGACCGATGTTGCTGTCGTCCCCCAAATTCCAGACAGGATGGGACCACCGTCTCCTTCGTGCAAAATTCTACTTCCCACAACGGGGAGAAAAAGCTGCAGTGTTTAAGAAGAGAACTCCCAGAACGACCACCAACTGGGAACTCTTTGGCACCATTGCGGCAACATGGGAAGATACCATCATTGATGACATTGATGAAGAATACAACCGACTGGTTCAGCACCTCCATGATTGTGCGAAGAATGCCCAGAGAGAGAAAGACACAAAAAGGACGCTTGTCTTCAGAAACTCTTGAGCTCATTCGCCAACGTGGCAAAGCGCGAGCCTCAGGAGACCAAATGCTAACATCCAAGCTTGCTAAACGGTGCAGAGAAGCGATAAAAGCAGACCTCAGGGGCCGGAGTGATAGCCCAGCGGGTTGGGCGTTTGCCTTGCACGTGGCCGGGCCCCCCCCCCCCGGGCTCGATCCCGGCATCCCATATGGTCCCCGAGCTCTGCCAGGAGTCATTCCTGAGTGCAGAGCCAGGAGAAACCCCTGAGCATCGCGGGTGTGACCCAAAAAACCAAAAAAAAAAAAAAATAAATAAAAGCAGACCTCAAAGACAGAAGAGCAGAAATACTGGAAGATGCAGCAGAAGCCGGAAAAGTATTCGCACTGCCCGCATGTCCTTCGCCAACTATAAGACCAAGATGACTGCCCTCCGACGCCCTGATGGATCTATCACATCTTCCAGAAAGGCAATGGAGAAGATTATCCAGGACTTCAACTCAAATCTCTTTGATAGCCACATCCACCTGCCCACATACCAAATTCCACAGGATGGATATGTCATTCCCAACGTTCTCCCTTCTGAAATCAGACATTCCATCTCGCCGGTAAAGAAGGGAACAGCACCAGGCCCAGACAAAGTCAGACCCGAACACCTGAAGAATCTGCCGTCGGTACTCATCAATTCACTAGCTCGGCTCTTCACACGCTACCTGTCCGAATGCAAGGTGCCCTCCCAATGGAAAACCAGCAGGACAGTTCTACTGTTCAAGAAGGGAGACATTCACGACATCGGCAACTATCGCCCCATCTGCCTGTTGTCCGTCATCTACAAGCTGTTTACACGAGTCATCCTGAACAGGATTAGCAGAACACTAGATGAAGGACAGCCAAGCGAGCAAGCAGATTTCCGCAAAGGATTCAGCACAATCGACCATATCCACACAGTAACCAAGCTCATTGAGGTTTGTAGGGGAGTACAAGATGCCGCACTGTCTCACGTTCATTGATTTACAGAAAGCCTTTGATTCTGTGGAGACTGAAGCAGTCATCGAAGCCCTAGTCAAACAGGGTGTTCAAACCCAATACATCAAGATCCTTAGTGAGCTGTATTACGGATTCACCACCAGGATCTCACCATTCTACAAAGAAGTGATCATCAATGTCAAAAGAGGGGTTCGACAGGGTGATACCATCTCACCAAAACTCTTCAGTGCCACCCTCGAGAACATCATGAGACAATTAGAATGGGAAGGAATGGGAGTGAAGATAGATGATCGGCAACTACACCACCTCCGCTTCGCTGATGACATCCTTCTAATAACACCAAACATTAGCTAAGTGGCACAAATGCTGACTGACTTTGACCGAGAATGTGGAAAGGTAGGTCTGCAGCTGAATCTGAAGAAAACTATGTTCATGAGAAATGAACTAGTTCCAGAGGCCCCATTCACTCTCAATGGAACAAACATCTCTGAATGCAGCAGTTATGTGTACCTAGGTCGAGAAGTCAACATGATGAACGACCTAAAATCTGAGCTGTGCAGGAGGAAGAGAGCGGCATGGAATGCCTTCAAAGGCATCGAAGAAATAGCTAAGAGGACAAAGAACCTCCGGCTCCGGGCACATCTCTTCGACTCCACCGTTCTCCCTGCATTAACATACGCCTCAGAGACCTGGGCCCTACGAAAGCAGGATGAGAATGCTGTTCGAGGTTTCCCAGAGGGGCATCGAAAGAGCTATGCTTGGAATATCACGCCTCACTCAAGTGAGAGAAGGAATCGGAGTTCTGATCTCCGTCGCTATTCCAGAATCAGGGACGCTGTCTCGTTTGCCAAGGCATCGAAAATCAGATGGGCTGGACATGTAATGCGATTTGGAGACAACCGCTGGACTAGAGCCGTTACCGACTGGATCCCAAGGGATGTCAAAAGATCACGTGGCCGCCCACCTACAAGATGGTCAGACTTCCTTGTTAAGACCCTGAAGGAACGGTTTGAGGCTCTTCCTATTCCTGAATCAACCAGATGCCATTGGGCTACATTGGCACGTGATAGGGTCCAATGGAAATGTTACTGGCGCCCGCTCGAGCAAATCGATGAATAACGGGATTCAAGTGATCAAGTGATCAAGTGGTTTTTGAGCGGTCTCCTGATTAACTGTTTTTTCAGCAGCATCCAGGGGACCTTGGGGGTTCTTGCGTCTATGCTTGGGAGCCTCTTCTGATAGTGCTCAGGGAACTGGGAGGTGTTCAGGGATCTAACAAGGACCTCTCAGTCCTCTGAGCTCTCTTCCCTGCCCCAGACTATTATTTTAAGCAGTTTCGTCCTCCATATTTCCCTGAGCTACATTTCATATTTTGTTTATGAAATGTATTCTATATTCATCTATTCTTCTGAAATATGATTTTCAAGATTGTTTAATACAATATATGTGGCTAGAGCAATAGTACAGCAGGTAGGCATTGGCCTTGCACACACTGACCCATTTGATCCCTGGCGCCCCACATGGTCCCTTGAGCCCACTAGGGTGACCCCTGAGTGCAGAGCCAGGAGTTAACCCTAACCCTGGGTACCACTGGGTGGACCCTTCCCTCCCAAAAGGAAAAACATTGCTATATCAGTACCCTGTGATATGACACTTCTTTTTACTTTCACATGATTTTATTTAGCCTCATTATTGGTTTTGTGTTTTTTCCCCTCCACATTCTTTTCTGTCCATTTAATTGCAGTATTTTCCTTTTTGAAGTGGGGAGCCTTTTTAAGAGGAGATGCTATTTAAAAAAAAAAATTTTTTGAGATACTGGGATTTACAGTTCTGTTAACAATTTCATGCATGTATCATTCCAGTACCACACCTAATACTGGTGTGGCGTAAGACCCTTCAGTTCATCTCCACACCCCACCCTGTACACTAAGTGTGGACGAGCTCAGTTATGTGGCCTGTGACCATCTGTTGCTCCCTTCCTAGTGTCTTTATATCCCACATCTGAGAAAGATCATTTTGTGTCAGTCCTTTTCCTTCTCACGACTTCATCTAGCCTGATCTATACTTGTTGCAGGACTCCTCTAAGAGCCTCTGCATCTGCCCTGGATTGCCTCCTGCAGATCACTTTGTAGATAGGGGGTAGTTTAAATGTGGCAGTTTATCTGACCATGTATTCTGTACTGGCTGGTATAAATATTCTCTCATGCTACCACAATCATTGTGGGACTAGCTAGATCTTACCAGCATATTTGCCTGGCCACGTTGGATCTCTAAGTAATTAGCCCAGAGAAAAATGCTGATTGCCTCCAAGCAAGCAAGCATGACTCCCCTGATAACTCAAAGGCAACTAAAATACAAAACTACCGTGAAGTAGACAAGACTCTTGTGAAGGCTTGGAGAAATATTTAACTGGCATTAGTATAGTCTTTGGTACAGAGGCATGCCATCTCAGAACCCCCTTCTCTACCCTATAAAGGCATTTCCAGGCTGATCTTGGCTCAAAACATTAGCATATAAAGGGCCTAGGTGAGGTGCTGAGAGAAATTACCTGAGGGCATTTGACCCTCCCTGCTTCCCATAATAGTGGGAGATCTGAGTTACAGGGATATAAAACTAGGCTGTTTCCTCTCTTGCTTTCTCTCTTTTGGGCTCTCTTTTTGGGCTTGCACTCTTCTTGGGTGTCTTGTCTTTGTCTCCTCTTTACAGGGCCTTTACAGGTGGTGGCAGCCCTTACACATGGCTGGGGTTCTAGCCGGGAATCCTAAGCACAGGGTTTTTCCTATTGCTGATTTGTATGCCTGAACCTGTGATAAGTAAAGCATTTTAAAAACTGCATTGGATTCCTGAGTCTTCATCCATTCCCGCCGGCTTTGGAGGTAGGAGGGAACTTCGCTTCCCGGCACTGTTGGGGACCCCGTGGCATCCCCGACACATACTCTCCAGATCCATCTACATTGACAAATTGCATGCCTTTTCTTGTAGTTGCATGGTGTTCTCTTGTGTAATGTATACTCTGATAGTATATGCTGTCATCATACTATCTTATTCTGGTAGGATCTGTTATACTATAATAGTATGTGCCATCAACATGCTATCATATTCTGATAGGTTCTGTTATACTCTGATAGTATATGCTGTCATCATACTATCATATTCTGGTAGGATCTGTTGTACTCTGATAGCATATGCCGTGATCATTCTATCAATTTCTGATAGAATCTGTTATACTCTAATAGCAATATGCCATCCATCATACTATCAGTTCTGATAGAAATCTGTTATTCTGTGATAATATATGCCGTCCATCGTTACTATCATATTCTGGTAGAATCTGTTTATACTATGATAGCATATGCCATCATCATACTATCACATTTTGGTAGGATTTGTTATACTCTGATAGTATATGCCGTCATCGTACTATCATATTCTGGTAGGATCTGTTGTACTCTGATAGCATATTCGTGATTATACTATCATATTTTTGGTAGGATCTGTTACATTCTGATAGTATATGATGTAATTATAATATCACATTCTGGTAGGAAGTGTTATACTCTGATAGTATATGCCGTCATCATACTATCACATTCTCATAGGATCTGTTATACTCTGATAGCATATGCGGTCATCATACTATCATTCTGGTAGGATCTGTTGTACTCTGGTAGCATATGCCATCATACTATCATTCTGGTAGGATCTGTTGTACTGATAGTATATGCTGTCATCATACTATCACATTCTGTTAGGATCGCTTATACTCTGATAGAATATGCTGTCATCATACTATCACATTCTGATAGGACCTGTGATACTCTGATAGCATATGCAGCCATATACTATACGTATTCTGATAGGATCTGTTATACTCTTGATAGTATATGCTGCCACCATACTATCATATTCTGTAGGATCTATTGTACTTTAATAGCATATGCTGTTATACTATTATATTCTGGTAGGAACTGTTGTACTCTGATGGCATATGCTGTCATAATATATTCTGATAGGATCTTTGATACTCTGATAGTATATGCGATCATCATACTATCACATTCTCATAGGATCTGTTTTACTCTGATAGCATTTGTGGTCATCATACTATCACATTCTGGTAGGATCTATTGTACTCTGATAGTATATGCCGTCATCATACTATTACATACTGATAGGATCTGTGATACTCTGGTAGCATATGCGGCCATTATACTATCACATTCCAATAGGATCTATGATCACTTGATCACTTGACTTCCCATATATCATCGATTACTCAAGTGGGCACCAGTAACATCTCAATACATCCTGCCACATGCAAGATAGACCAAGGGCATCTGCCCACTTCAGGAACATAAAGAGCCTCAAACCATTCCATCGAGTCTTGGGAATGAGGTCTATAACCGTTACTGGTATTTGGCATGTCAAATACGACACGGGTAGCTTGTCAGGCTTTACTTTGCGGGTGGGATAATCTTCTAGCTTGTGAGCCTACTTTTTTAGGGGGGCACACCAAAACCTCAAACAGCTCAAGGACTCTTCCTGGCTCTGCTCAGGAGTGAACCTGGAAGTCCTCCTGGGACCAGAGCACTTGCGATCCAAGGCAACGCCTCACCCAAACCCTGTCTGTCTGGCCCAAGCCCACTTTTCTTTGTCTTCCTGAAAGTTGGGGGGGGCACCCTGGCTGCACCCTCGCCCCTCAGTTGTTGCCAAGCCACTCACCTCAAAGCGAGAAAAGCAGAAATACTGGAAGATGCAGCAGAAGCCAGGAAAAGCATTCGCACTGCCCGCCTGTCCTTCGCCAACTATAAGACCGAGATGACTGCCCTCCGGCGCCCTGATGGATCCTATCACATCTTCCAGAAAGGCAATGGAGAAGATTATCCATGAAGTCTACTCAGATCTCTTTGATAGCCACGTCCACCTGCCCACATAACAAATTCTGCAGTATGGATATGTCGTTCCCAACTTTCTCCCTTCTGAAATCCAACATGCCATTTCGTCAGTAAAGAAGGGAACAGCGCCAGGCCCAAACAGAGTCAGACCCGAACACCTGAAGAATCTGCCTTCAGTACTCATCAATACACTGGCTCGGCTCTTCCACCGCTACCTGTCTGAATGCAAGGTGCCCTCCCAGTGGAAAACCAGCAGGACAGTTCTACTGTTCAAGGCGGGAGACATCCACGACATTGGCAACTATCGCCCCATCTGTCTGTTGTCTGTCATCTACAAGCTGTTCACTCGAGTCATCCTGAACAGAATTATGAGTTCATCATCATATTCTGGTAGAATCTATTGTACTCTGATAGCATATGCCATCATACTATCATATTCTGATAGGATCTGTTGTACTCTGATAGCATATGCCGTCATAATATCATATTCTGATAGGATCTATTATACTCTGATAGTATATGCCGTTATCATACTATCACATTCTGTGATACTCTGATAGTATATGCCATCATCATACTCTCACATTCTGGTAGGATCTGTTGTACTCTGATAGTATATGCTGTCATCATACCATTACATTCTGATAGGATCTGTGATACTCTGATAGCGTATGTGGCCATCATACTATCACATTCTGATAGAATCTGTGATACTCCATAGTATATGTGGTCATCATCATTCTGGTAGGATCTCTTGTGCTCTGATAGCATATGCTGTCATCAAAATATTATATTCTGATAGGATCTGTTATACTCTGATAGTATATGCCGTTATCATACTATCACATTCTCGTAGGATCTGTTGTACTCTGATAGTATATGCCGTCATCATACTATTGCATTCTGATAGGATCTGTGATACTCTGATAGTGTATGCGGCCATCATACTATCATATTCTGATGGGATCTGTTATACACTGATAGTATATGCCATCATCATAAAATCATATTCTGGTAGGATCTGTTATACTGTAATAGCTTATGCCATCATTATAGTATTATAATCGGTAGGATCTGTTATACTCTGATAGTATAGGCATCATCATACTATCATATCCTGATAAGATCTATTTTTGCTGCTTGTTTCCATAAATATAACAAATTTCTTTGGGGTTTTATGCATTTGAAGTAATTTAGATGATCACTTGACATCCCTTTATTCATCGATTTGCTTGAGCGGGCACCAGTAATATTTCCATTTGACCCTATCATGTGCCAGTATAGCCCAATGGCATCTGGTTGCTTCAGGAGCACAAAGAGCCTTAAACTGCTTGACGAAGAATTCTGACCATCTTGTAGGTGGGCGGCCACGTGATCTTTTTGACATCCCATGGGATCCAGTCGGTAATGACTCTGGTCCAGCGGTCGTCTCCAAATCGCATTACATGTCCAGCCCATCTGATTTTCGATGCCTTGGCAAACAAGACAGTGTCCCTGATTCTGGAATAGCTACGGAGGTCGGAGCTCTGGATTCCTTATTTCACTTGAGTGAGGCGTGATATTCCAAGCATAGCTCTTTTGATTCCTCTTTTTTTTTTTTTTTTTTTTTTTTTTTTGCTTTTTGGGTCACACCCGGCGATGCTCAGGGGTTACTCCTGGCTCTGCACTCAGGAATTACTCCTGGCGGTGTTCGGGCGACCATATGGGATGCTGGGGATCTAACCCGGGCGGCACAGGCAAATGCCCCTACCCGCTGGGCTATCGCTCTGGCCCCAGCTCTTTTGATTCCTCTTTGGGAGACCGAATAGTATTCTCATCCTGCTTTCATAGGGCCCAGGTCTCTGAGTCATATGTTAATGCAGGGAGAACGGTGGAGTTGAAGAGATGTGCCCGGAGCTGGAGGTTCTTTGTCTTTTTCGCTATTTCTTCGATGCTTTTGAAGGCATTCCATGCCGCTCTCTTCCTCCTGCACAGCTCAGGTTTTAGGTCATTCATCATGTTGACTTCTCGATCTAGGTACACATAACTGCTGCATTCAGAGATGTTTGTTCCATTGAGAGTGAATGGGGCCTCTGGAACTAGTTCATTTTTCATAAACATAGTTTTGCTGAAGTTCAGCTGTAGACCTATCTTTCCACATTCTTGGTCAAAGTCAGCCAGCATTTGTGCTGCTTGGCTAATGTTTGGTGTCATTAGAAGGATGTCATCAGCGAAGTGGAGGTGGTTTAGTTGCCGACTATCTATCTTCACTCCCATTACTTCCCATTCTAATTGTTGCATGATGTTGCATGACACTGGAGAAGAACAGTTTCTCGTAACATGCGATGAAAGAGGCGTTGTTGGTGTTGGTGTCTTTGTCAACACGAACATGGCCGCGAACATTGATTCATTTGAATGCCTAACAAACCGGATAGGACAATTACACTTGAAGAGATGTGGCCCTCTGTCAGCAGTTTCTATCTTTGTTGTCTATGCACCAACATCCACATACAAGGAAGAAGAAACTGAGAAATTCTACATGGAACTGGAGGAGTTCTATAAAAAAGATCACACCTTCTACAAGATCATAGTTGGTGATTTTAATGCCAAGATAGGACCAAGAAGATCAGCTGAGAATTTAGTTGATGTAAAATTTAAATATTTTATAATTTAGTTTAATAAAAATAAAGTTTATGATTTTAATCAAAGTAACTTCTAGAAACTTAATTCACTTCCACCAGAAAGGTGAAATTCTTCTTATATTAATCAAAGATAGCTCTGGAGTTAGTGGTTAGTTATGTTACTTAGATTATTGGTTTTTAGCACCTTGCACACATTATGCAGTTGTAAAAAGGCTTTTTATCTTTTTAAAATTGTATTGTTATTGGGGGCATCAGGGCAATGCTCAGAGATTACTGCTGTCTCTGCACTGAGGAATTACTCTTGGTACTGTTGAGAAGATTCTATAGGACGCCAGCCACGTGCAAGTGCCCTACCTGTTGTACTGTCGCTCTGGCCTGAGAGTTTTGTATTTGATAATATAATAGTCACAAAAGTTATGTGTTTACTATTGCCCTAACCTCCATCCTCTATATTTTTACTGAGGACTCTCTTTTTATTACCAGAATTCCTTACTGAAACATAGTGAAATAATTATTAGTGCTTGTTGTATTACTGGTACTTGTGTTTATAAAGAAAATGCTATGCAAATATAAAGAAAAATTCAAATGTGTCTTTGGCAAAATTCTTATAGTAAATGGGGGAGCATGGTGAAATTTTGGGTGATATTAGTTTGCTTCTGACTTTTCTTGAGGATTCTTCAATAGATTTTCTTTTTTTTATATCCGAAGTGAGCAATTGGGTTTTGTGAATGGTGACTAATTTGCTCCATTGTAGCATATTTATGGTGGAGCTGGTGCCTTCAGCAGCACTTAAATGAGAAGGTGCCTAATACCTGCGTCTACCTGGCCAGAGGTCTGCTGCCAGGCTCATGGGAGAAGAAGAAGAATGTCTGAGGTGTTTGCTAAGTGTTTCACTCTGTCCTCCCTGTATGTGCAGCCTGCTATGGGATGGAGGAAGAGGAGAGCCACTATGTGTCGCAGCTCAGGGAAGTCTACAATAGCTGTGACACCACCGGGACTGGCTTTCTGGACCGCGATGAGCTGACCCAACTATGCCTGAAGCTGCATCTGGAAAGAAGTTGCCCCTTCTTCTGCAGACCCTCCTTGGAAAGGATCACTTTGCCGGGTGTGTATTCAGTGTCATTCCCAGAAGGAAAAGCAGAGAGCACAGTAGTTGATGGTGGGCATTTGAGAAATGTCAGTTCACTGAAGATGCGTGTCAGAAGACTACACCATCATCATCAGGAAACCAATGTTGCCTGTCTCTCCTGTAGAGCTCCTCCATAAAGAGCTGCTTCTTGTGGTGCTTCTATGCTGCTCCGGTGGTGCCAGGGATCCTTTCCAAAGCTCCTGCTGCAATGTATGCACCCCAGCCCTTTGAACTGTCTCCCAAGCCCTGGGCTATTTTTTTTTCCTTAATGTGGCAACATCCAGAGATTTTTGTGTGGGATTATTTTTAAAAAAGACACTTGAGGAATTTGTCAGGCATTGGTAGGTTGCATGTGAGTCCCGAAAGCATGGAGCTGTATTTGTAGGTAGTGTAGACCCTAGTATGGCATGCAGGCAGAAGCACATACTCCAGAGCACCTCATAGACACTGAGCCTCTAAAATTAGGTGAGTTGAAGTTCTTGCAGCAGCTGTTAAAAACAGTTGCATGGGCCTGTAGCACATACAAAGACAATAACCTGTATTCAGGGGTATCCTGTGATTTCATCTCAGCAAGATAGAAAATATGAACTGAGGGGCCAGGGAGAGCACAGGAGTTAGGGCACATGCTCTGCATGTGAGGCTCTTCGATCCCTGATACCACACAGGGTGCCCTTGATCTCCCAGCACCACCTGACTGCTTAGGTAATACTGACATCTCAAAACCTCACGTGAAACCACTACCCCCAGCTGGCCCTGGGACTCTGAGAAGCACTCAAGAGACCTTCCAGCTCCCAATAAATAGGTACTCTGCTTTACTTTCTCTAGAGAACTCAAAGTCGACTGTCTGGCTGTGTAGAAACCTACCATAGCTGCTTTCCTGATGGAAACATTCAGAAGGCCGTTGACCATATTCGGACTTTGCTGTGCCTTGATGTTTGCTCAAGCTTAGACTCAGTTTATTTCTTGTTGCCTTGCTGGCCATTCTACCTCTGAAAAGGAACTTTGAATTTTTTTTTTTAGTAAGCTCAATTGAACTGTTTTAGTTTTGAATGAGGTAGAAAACAAACAAACAGCCTATAGATTTTCCAGCTTAAGTTGGTGGGTGAAAATCGTTTTAGAAGAACAACAAGCAGAGCCGCATTACCTGTGTTGCATGTGCCTACTGTACTGTTGCTTTTGACTCAAGTGGAAGAATGAATGAAAGGGAGGCAGCGATTAAAGCTATTGGACTATTTTTGAGCATCTGCCTGAGATTTTTTTTCCTCATCAATATTAAAATGAAGGGCCAGAGAGATAGTACAGTGGGGAAGGCACTTGCTTTCCCCACGCTGATAAGGATTCAATACCAGGCACCCTGTATGGTCCCCGACCTTTGTTTCCTGAGTATAGAGCCAGAAGTAAACCATAACCACCTCCAGGTGTGGCCCCAAACAAAACATAGCAAAGATTTATAATGTACTTTTATGTTTATAAAACAGCGTTATCAAAAGCCTGCTGTATTCTGGATCTCCAAGTCGGAAACTGCCTTAGTTCAACAGATTCCATCCTTTCTCCACCCTTGAGTGCTTTTTTAAAAATTTCAGTTTAGAGTCCGGTGTGTTTCAGCCAGAGAGATGGTGCAGCATGTAACACACTTGTCTTGCACACAGACTACCCAGGTCTAATGCCCCGCACCGTATATGGTACCCCTGAGCATAGCCCAGAGTGATTCCTGAGTGCAGAGTCAAAAGTAAACCCTGAGAAGAGCCAGGTGTGGCTTAAAAACAAACCAAAAAAGGAATCAACTGTGTTTTGGACAGATAGTGTTCTAGCCTCTCTTGATAATGAGTGTTGGTCCATCCACATAGAGAAAATAAGTTTGATTTACTGGAGGCGTGGCCTTTCACTGTGTCACATGCACCCTGTGACACGGGGTGAGAACCAGTCCCCCAGATATGTTTCCTTCGGGAGATGAGGAACACACCTTCCTAGCACAGCCTGGAGAGGCGATAGAGAAGACACACCTGTCGGCAGTGAAGGGAACCTACCCTTTCTGGCTCACCCTGGCTCTCAGCAGAGATAAGGCTGAGTTCATGTGGTGGCAGATCCTTGGTGTTGTTGGTGGGGCATCATCTATCTGTCTGCTCCCACTTAGTCCCTCACAGCTATAGGTCTCTGGTCCCCCAAAGCAGTGCAGCAGATGGATAAATAAAGACCTAAATGTGCTCGTTATAAAAAGATTATAAAGACTCATGTGCTTGACTGAAATGTGGGGTTGTCCTCGCTCCCTGTCTAGCACTAGGGGAGTTGTGCTGCCCCAGAGATGCCCCTGGCACCGTCCCCTCTACTCTTGTGAAGGCAAGACACGCATAGCATGTGTTTCTCTAACAGTGTGTCTGGCGTCTCTGCTGTCTTACAGGCCAGGCAGCACTTGCTCAGCATGTGGAGGTGGTAAATCCTGTAGACTGCTCAGGGAAGTTGGAGTCAGTCTGAAGAGTCAGGATGGTTGTCCCCTTTCGTATAACAGAAACGGTGCAGTGAAGATTCAGGAACTTTGAAAGAAAATCACAATAAATGCAGAAGAGTGAACGGACTCTTCAGCTTCAGTGCCTCGTAGCCACTGTCCTTGTGGGACCTAAATTGTCAAAGTTGTATAAATGTTAGTAGTACATATACAACAGTTTGAGTATGAAAATGTAGAATATTTTCAACAGTTTGAGTATGAAAATGTAGAAGCAATAGCATAATATTTTCTATGCTTTTTTTTTTGTAATTCATACTGCATTTTAAAGAAACATTAACAAAGTCTAGCTTCAAGCCCAAAAGTTAATAGAGTCTAAAATTCCTGGGGGTGGGAAGGTATCCAGAGGGAAGCTCAGTGGACTGGGCATATGGGAGGCCCCATGGTTGATCCCTGGTCCACTGAGCACAAAGCTGAGAGTACCCTCTAGCACCACAGGGTGTGTCCCCAGATACAGAAAAGAAATTCCCTATAGGGTTTGTGAAACATCTTATGCCCATTTTATTCTCGTTTCCTTCCTTCCTCTCTCTCTCTCTCTCTCTCTCTCTCTCTCTCTCTCTCTCTCTCTCTCTATCTATCTATCTATCTCTTTCTCTCTTTCTTTTTTTATCCATTTCATTTTTTGGGCCACACCAGCCATGTTCAGGGCTTACTCCTGACTCTGTACTCAGGGATCACTCCTGTGGGCTTAGGGGACCAAATGGGATGCCGGGGATCTGTGTGCAAGGCAAGCGCCCTACCCACTGTGCTATCTCTACAGGCTTGTCTTATTTCTTCAGTATTAAGAATTTTACCATGAGTGTTATAAATTTGGGTAGAGATAATATTCCTCAAAAAATTAATATAGACTTGGAGATGTAGTTCAGTGCATGCCTGGTGTGTGTGAAACCCGAAGTTTGGTCGTTGGCATGACACTTGAGTAGTTCTAGGCATAGCCCTTGTCAGGGCTTTTTCCTGGCTCCTTGGTTGGGTGCCACTGCTGGCAGGACTCAGGACAATATGGGGTACCAGGGTCTGAACAGGTGAGCTTCATGCGAGTCAGATACCCTACCTGCTCTATTTTTTTTCCTCTGTCTTTTTTTTAATTTAATTTTTATGATTCCCCACCACACACACACAAATATTATTACACCATTATAGACATACAATTGAAAGTTGCTCATGTAGAGTTTTGGTTCTACAGTGTTCCAACACGCATCCTTCCACCCAAACCCATCTCCCATCACCAATGTCCCCACCTCCCTCCCCCTTCCCACACCTCAACCACTTGGCGGGTTCTGTATGTCATTTCTTTCCTCTTTATATCTCCTTCCCACCAAACTTTCCTGCTCTTCATGGAATGCAGTGCATTAAAGACATTACTGTTTCACTATTTTTAGTGGACCACGCTGGCCTCAAGCGGCCTTGCGACCTGGGCTCGAACTGGTTTTGCTCTGTTAATCTGGTGGTGAGGCAGTTTCCCAGCGTCCGGACAGTGAAAATGGTGGCTAGTGTGATGGGCAAGTCTCATCCGGCTGCTTCTGGGACCCCCAGAGGCGATGGGCCCCACTCCCAAAACCCATCTGCCCTCCTCGGGGCCCCATAGTCAGCTGGGCCGGCGCGAGCCGAGTTCCAGCCTCCCTAGCCGCTTGTGAGGCTCTGCATGTTATGGCCCATGGCCCCCAGGCAGCTCCTGGGCGGGGCCACCAGGCTCGACAAAATGGAGGGGGAAAGGGCAACCCGACTCCATCTGGCGAATTCCCAGTGATTCCCGCTTCTGGGAGCCACCCTACCTGGGCTCGAACTGGTTTTGCTCTGTTAATCTGGTTCGTGAGGCAGTTTCCCAACGTCCAGACAGCGAAAAAATCCCTACCTGCTCTATTGTCTCCCACAGCAGGGCCACATAAACAGAGCCGGCCCTTATAAAAATACTGGGTGGGGATGCGGGGAAAGAAGGACTCACATCCATTGTTGGTGGGAATGTTGACTAGTACAGCCTTTCTGGAAAACAATATGGACATTCCTCCAAAGACTAAACATTGTGCTCCCATTTGACCCAGCCATACCACTCCTGGGGAATATACTCTGGGAGGCCAAAACTACAGCGGAAACACCATCTCTACTTTTATGTTCATAGCAGCATTATTCACAATAGCCAGAATCTGGAAACAACCAGAGTGCCCGAGAATCGATGACTGGATAAAGAAGCTTTGGTACATCTACACAATGGAATACTATGCAGCTGTTAGGAAAAGTGAATTTATGAAATTTGCCTATAAATGGATGGACATGGAGAGGATCATGTTAAGTGAAATTAGCCATAAAGAGAGAGACAGATATAGAATGACTGCATTTATTTGCATGACATAACTATATATATGTACATATTATGATACCAAAATCCAAGGTCAGGTGAAGCATGGAACAGGAAGTCTTTTCAAAGGTGGAAATTATCACAAATGTGTGGGAGTCAGAGGCTAGGTAAGACAGAGAATGGACAGTATGCTAATAATTGTTGAAAGTGCTGATACCAACCTAGAACAGCATTCAATACAGGCAAAAGATACACATGTCAACCTCTTAATGTATGTATTGTAATCCACATAGTGGAAGGGAAGGAAAAGATAGAGAAAGTGAAAGAATTTAAGAACCTGCCACAGAGGCAGGCTGGAGGAGGGGGAGGATTTGGGGACATTGGTGGTGGGAAATCGGCACTGGTGGAGGGATGGGTACTGGAGCATTGTATGACCAAAACCCCAAATATGGACATCTTATGAAACAAACAAACAAAGAAAAAAAGAGCATGATACCAATATCCAGGGCCAGACAAAACATGCATCAGGGGGTCTTATCAGTGGGTCAAACCTTCTGCAATTGTGTGGGAGTCAGAGGTTAGGTAATAGAGAGAAAGGAACAATGTACTAATAATTATGATAAATGATAATACCAGTGTAGAACTGAGCATAGAAAGCAGGCAAAAGTATATACATGATAACCTCTAAGAGAAGGTGGGGCGGGAGAGAGAGAGAGAGAGAGAGAGAGAGAGAGAGAGAGAGAGAAGAGAGAGATATGAAAATTGCCTGCCATAGACACAGGCCCGGGAGGGGGAATCAAGGAACATTGGTGGTGGGAAATGGGCAATGGTGAAGAGATGGGTGCTGGAACACTATATGACTGAAACCCAAATATGAACTTTCGTAACTGTATATCTTACGGTGGTATAATAATAATTGTTTTAAAAAAAATACTGGTGAGGTTAAGGAAAATAATTAAAAACTTGAAAGTTACTTGAGATGACAGGATCCATCAGCCCATGGTGCCCTGAGATAGCCTGTGTCTTTGTCATCATTGGGTCCACCAATGATACACCCGGCAGAGCAGATACCAGCTTTCCCGTTGAATGTCCTGCAGACCACGAGGAAGCGACTTCTGACCTGAGTCCACCATCCCGATAGAGCCTCAGAAGAACCTAGAGAAACCCCCCACACCTTGCTGGCAGCGATCTTCACCATCTATACTCCACAGCTCGTAAGATCTCCACCCAAGAGATTAAATCAGTCTCCAGCCCGGCTTGTCAGAAACCCAGCCTACAAGGACCCACCTTGCAGAGACCCGCCCCTCAGAGGGAGAGTATTCCAAGCCCAGGAATGCTTGAGCCGCGAGGCGTAGATACACCCCGCAAGAGCAGATACCAGCTTTCCCGTTGAACTCCCTGCATTCCACTGACCACCAGAGCGACTTCCATCCAGAGTCCACCATCCCGATAGAGCCTCAGAAGAACCCAGAGAAACCCCCCATACCTTGCAGGCAGCGATCTAAACCATCCACACTCCGCGGCTCGTAAGATCTCCAACCAAGAGATTAAGCCAGTCTCCAGCCCAGCTTATCAGAAACCCAGTTTACAAGGACCCACCCATCAGAGACCCACCCTTCAGAGGAGGGTATTTCCAGCCCAGGAATGCTTGAGCCACAGACACAGATATACCCGGCAGAACAGATACCAGCTTTCCCGTTGCACTCGGTCCCTGCGCAGCCGCACTATTTACCTCCAAATTACCATGAATATTCTACCCACCCCTCTGAGAGGAGCCCCACAGGGTGATGAGAGTATAGCACCCACACGGCAGAGCCTGGCAGGGTTGTCCGATGTGTGTTTGATATGCCAAAACCAGTAACAAAAATGTTTATTTTCCTGACCCCACAAGCTGCTGAGAGTATAGAGCCTTGCAAGCTGTCTGATATGTATTCGATATGAAAAAACAGTAATAAAAATGTTTATCTTCCTGACTCAGAAAGAGCCCTTAGTACTGCAGCAATAAGGAAGGCGAACAAGCAGTGCCTGATAAAATTGAATGGCCAACCTAAGCTGCCAAACTGAAGAAGGACTAAAATGACTGTCTGTACTTTCAATGCCGCGTGCGCTGGCATCGGAGGCATATATTGAGGATCTGATGGTTCAAGCGCAAAGATCAAGTACCACATCATTGGTCTGACTGAGGCGAGGAGATGTCAGTTGCATCATGCTGTATTTGACACTGGAGAATTGTTCCTCGGAACATGTGATGAAAGAGGCATTGGTGGCGTTGGTGTCCTTGTCCAACACGAACATGGCCATCAACATTAATTCCTTTGAATGCCGAACAAACCAGATAGGGCGATTACACTTGAAGAGATGTGGCCCACTGCCAGCAATTTCTATCTTCATTGTCTACACAGCAACATCCACATACGAGGAAGATGAAATTGAGAAATTCTACATGGAACTGGAGGAGTTCTATAAAAAAAGATCACACCTTCTATAAGATAATAGTCGGTGATTTTAATGCCAAGATAGGACTGAGATCGGTTGAAGAACACATCGGGACCCATGGCCTAGAATAGAATGAACAGGGTGAAAGACTATATGAGTTCATCATGTCTACCAAGACCATTCATAGGAGCTCACAGTTCCAGAAGGCTGAAGCGAAACTTTGGACATGGGAATCTCCTGGCGGACAGTTCCACAATGATTGACCACATGATCTTCAATCGATGGTTTTGCTTGACTGATGTCGCTTTCGTCCCAAAATTCAACTAGAATCGGACCACCATCACTTGCAAAATTCTACTTCACGTAATGGGGAGAAAAGGCTGCAATGTTTAAGAAGAGAACTCCCAGAATGACCACCAACTGGGAACTCTTTGGCACCACTGCGGCAACATGGGATGATACCATCATTGACAACATCGATGAAGAATACAACCGACTGGTTGAGCACCTCCATGATTGTGTGAGGAATGCTGAGAGAAAGACACAAAAGGACGCCTGTCTTCAAAATCTCTCAAGCTCTTTTGCCAATGTAGCATGACACGAGCCTCAGGGGACCAAATGCTAACATCCAAGCTTGAAAAGCAGTGCAGAGATGTGATAATGGAAGAGACCTCAAAGAGAGAAGAGCAGAAATACTGGAAGATGCAGCAGAAGCCGGGAAAAGTATTTTGCAAGGTTCGCCTGTCTTTTGCCAACTATAAGACCAAGTTGACTGTCCTTCAACATCCTGATGGATCTATCACATCGGTATTCCAGAAAGGCAATGGAGAAGATTATCCATGACTTCTACTCAGATCTCTTTGATAGCCACGTCCACCTTCCCAGATACCAAATTCCACAGAATGGATATGTCATTCCCAACGTTCTCCCTTCTGAAATCTGACATGCCATCTCGTCGGTAAAGAAGGGAACAGCACCAGGCCCAGACAAAGTCAGACCCAAACACCTGAAGAATCTGTTGTCGGTACTCATCAATACACTAGCTCGGCTCTTCACACGCTACCTGTCTGAATGCAAGGTGTCCTCCCAATGGAAAACCAGCAGGACAGTTCTACTGTTCAAGAAGGGGAGACATTCACGACATCGGCAACTATCGATCCGTCTGCCTGTTGTCCGTCATCTACAAGCTGTTCACTCAAATCATCCTGAACAGGATTGGCAGAACACTAGATTAAGGACAACCACTTGCGAGCAAGAAGGCTTCCGCAAGGATTCAGCACAATCGACCATATCCACACGGTAACCAGGCTCATTGAAGTTTGTAGGGAGTAAAAAATGCCGCTCTGTCTCACATTCATTGATTTAAAGAAAGCCTTTGATTCTGTGGAGACTGAAGCAGTCATTGAAGCCCTAGCCAAACAGGGTGTTCAAACCCAATATATCAAGATCCTTCGTGAGCTGTATTATGGATTCACCACCAGGATCTCACCATTCTACAAGAAAGTGATCATCAATGTCAAAAGAGGGGTTCGGTAGGGTGATACCATTTCACCAAAACTCTTCAGCGCCACCTTCAAGAACATCATGCGACAATTAGAATGGGAAGGAATGGGAGTGAAGATAGATGGTTGGCAACGACACCACCTCCACTTCGCTGATGACATCCTTTTAATAACACCAAACATTAGCCAAGTGGCACAAATCCTGACTGACTTTGACCGAGAATGTAGAAAGATAGGTCTACAGCTGAATCTGAAGAAAACTATGTTCATGAAAAATGAACTAGTTCCAGTGGTTGCATTCACTCTCAGTGGAACAGGCATCTCTGAATGCAGCAGTTGTGTGTACCTAGATCGAGAAATCAACATGATGAACTACCTAAAACCTAAGCACCGTAGTAGAAAGAGAGCGGCATGGAATGCCTTTAAAGCATCGAAGAAATAGCTAAAAAGGACAAAGAACCTCCAGCTCTGGGAACACCTTTTCGACTCCACTGTTTTCTCTGCATTAACATACGCCTCAGAGACCTGGGCCCTACGAAAGCAGAATGAGAATGCTATTGGGTCTCCCAGAGAGGAATCGAAAGAGCTATGCTTGGAATATCACGCCTCACTCAAGTGAGAGAAGGAATACGGAGTTCCGACCTCCATCACTATTCCAGAATCAGGGATGCTGTCTCATTTGCCAAGGCATCGAAAATCAGATGAGCTAGACATGTAATGCGATTTGGAGATTACCGCTGGACTAGAGCCATTACCGACTCGATCCCAGGGGATGTCGAAAGATCATGTGGCCACCCACCTACAAATTGGTCAGACTTCTTCATCAAGACCCTGAAGGAGCGTTTGAGGCTCTTCATATTCCTGAATCAACCAGATGCCATTGAGCTACATTGGCACGTGATAGGGTCCAATGGAAATGTTACTGGTGCCCGCTCGAGCAAATCGATGAATAATGGGATTCAGTGATCAAGTGGGTCCACCCCAATGCTGTGGCTGAGCTCTTTTCGTTGAACAGTGAAGGAAAACATCAAGATGGAACAAACACTCAAAATGGTATCAGTCTTGTCCATTCATTCCCAGTGCTGCTTTTTTTCAATTTGTTTTGGGGTCACCACCAGTGGTGCTCAGGACTTATTCCTGGCTCTGTCTTAGAGATCACTCCTGACAGGGTTCAGGGGATCATATGTGGTGCCAGGGATCGAATCGGTTCTTCTACCTCCTTAACTTAAAAAGCAAACACCCTACACACTGTACTATCACTATCGCCCATCCCACTGTTTGAGGGTAGAAGAGAGTCATTGCTGATTATCAGCAGCATCACAGAAGACATTGAGTTGAGTTTAGTGTTGCCGTTGTATTATGCACCCATGTGTTCAAGTATGTTTCAAGCAACTCCTGTATGTTAGCAGTATCCAAGAGTGTGGGTGTGAAGACAGAATCTAGTGTCCCTGCCTGAAATGAAATCTTTGCATTAATGAATATGAGTGAATGCACATTATGGCATGGTTCAAGCCACAAAATATTGGAAATTGTCTTTTCATTATGAAATTGCTTAAATGATGAAATTATTTTTGACCCTAAGAAATTCTTATGTGACCTTAAGAAAGGATAAGGAGACTTATTTGTGGGGGAGGAGGTTAGAATCACACCTGGCAATGCTCAGGGCTGTTCTTCACTCTGCTCAGGAGTTACTTCTGGAGGTGCCCAGGGGACAATATAAGTTCATGGGGATTGCAGCTAGGTTGATGGAAGTGTGTCCATGCAAGATGAGTGCCTCCTATTCTCTCTTTGGCCCCGGGAAATGTCTTAATATTATTAGTGGGGAGTCAGCTGGCTCAAGTCAGCCTTCCAGTAAGAGCAACCAAGAAGTAGACCAAATTAATAAAAAAAATCATAAAAATAATTAGAGCAAATTAGTCAACAAGGAATTGACAAGTTAAACATATGCAATAAGTTTAGCAGCTCTGCCCCATGTCTGAGAGTCTCTGGTTCAGCATATCTGGGCGGATTGAAAAAAAACTGCTCAGGGTGGGTGTCGATGATCCGGGCTGTGATCTCAGATTAAGTTGCTCTATATGGGCGGTGCCTCTAGGCATCTGGCAGAGGCAAACAGACACACCAGCATCCTAGGTCTGGAGTGTAACAGTCAGGGTAAGTTGGTGCATAGACAAGACAGTATGAGCAAGAGCCAGGGAAAGCACCAGGCAACAGAAGTAGACCCACAAAATATGTGAACGATTGGGCTGAAAATATTTAACAACCTATTCTATCCCAAAACAAAATAACACAAAGGGAAAATCCCTAAGAGTTTAGTAAATTAGGTAACATGAAGAGTTTCTAGCTAAGAGAGGATAATGTAGGGGCTCTCTCTGTGTGTGTGTGTGTGTGTGTGTGTGTGTGTGTGTGTGTGTGTGTGTGTGTGATCTAGCTGAGAGCGTAATGCAGAGGCTCTGTGGACTGTGCATGTGATCTGTGGTCAGGGAGCTGACTTCTCTCTTCTTAAATTCACTTAGGTCAATTTCGAGGAGTTCAAGGAAGGTTTTGTTGCATTGTTGTCAAGTGCTGGATCCTTGGAGGGAAACATGAGTTCTCTGCAATCAGGTAGGAGGATTTGCACCTCTGCAATCAGGTAGGAGGATTTGCACCTCGTTTCAGATCATTCTTCCTACTTGTAACACTGCTTACTTCTCAGACCTAGAACTCCGAGCACCCCCTGCTGAGTCCGAGCAACCCCCAGCCTGTTCTTGCGGCCTGTCTTGTTAGGGGGATCAAAGTGAGCTGGTGGGGATGACAGTGACCGTCTGACCTCTGTAGAGGCTGCTGCTAGAGTGTTGTGCAGTACATTACTTTTTATATTACTTTTTATATTTTGGGGCACCCCTGCAGTGCTCAGGGTTCTGTGCTCAGGGAACCATGCATGTGGGGACTAAGTCCAGGGCTCCTACATGCAAAGCTACACTCAGTCCATTGAACAATGTTCAGATCAATTAAGCCCTGGAGGATGGGCTTTGGTCCCAGCCTGTTTAAATAAAGCCTCAGGAGTCAGGAAAACCTCCATGAACCACAATCACAGCCTTTTCAAGGCCGGACTTCATTGCTTGTTAGGGCCCCACCCACGAGAGACACCAATTTCAAATGAAGGTATGCTGGTTGCTGCAACTACGCTCTCCAGGCTTTCTTGGAGCTGGGGATGGGCCCCCCATCTCTTCCCCCTCCAGAATGCCCAGTGGTTGCGCCCACGAACTGCTTCCAGTGCTAATGCAACCATGATCCAGAAATGCACATTAATGGAAGGGATGCCTCAGGTTCAGCCTGTGGCATGTAGCCCCAAGATCTCAAAATCTGATGTGCCATGTATCACACCACATTTAATAGATTTGAGCTTAGGGCACACAATTACAAATGGATAGTCACAGTATCTGTCCTGTAAGAGCGTATCAGTAATTTCTTATACAGTGGACTCAAATGGTCCATTGGGTCCACTGTGAGATTTAATAATACTCATTAGCTGTGAGATTTAATAACTCATTAACGTTCTTCTTGACCATATTTAGTAAATCAGCTGCAACATGCAATATAAAATAGATTACCTATTTTAGGCTCAAACGGTGTTTGCAAGAATTTGAAATGAGTGTTATCCATAGTTGCAGAGATGGTGGGTTTGGTTGAGTAATAGAAA
>JAJIBD010004833.1:0-139058 GCA_021461705.1 Cryptotis parvus
TACATGCCATACCACTAAATAGTTTTGTCTTCTCTAATTGTAAAACTTTTCTTCACTCAACATTGTGTTTCTCAGATTCATCCGTATGGGTCATTCTAGCTGTGTTTCATTCATTTCATGGGTACAAATATGGCATGTCATGCTACAAACCTAGCACAATTTTTTGTAATATTTTATTACACCACCGTGAGATATACAAGTACAAAGATGTTCATGCTTGGGTTTCAGTCATACAGAAACGTAGCACAATTTTAAACATTTACTAGATTAGTTCCTAGATTGGCTCCGTTAGTAAAAAGACTATCACCATACCAGTTCAAGTCTGTGACTCATTTGCAAGAGCACTTTTAAGGCTATGGATTTAAAGTGGAATTCCTGGATCACAGTTACTCTCTAGCAGTATAGTTAGTACAGAGTCGCTGCTGTCAGTAGTTACTGCCGTCCCTCAGTTTGAGTAGATTCCACCAAACTGTTTCCCAATTTGCATTTCCACCAGCTCCATTACATCAGCAGCTCTATTCTTCTTATAGGTTTCAATGTGTACTTGACTGATTGTTGGTGAAATATAACATCTCTTCCGCAAGATGACTACTGACTTCCAATTTTAACCAGTGATTTTTAATTTTTTTCTTTTGATTGTTGGACCACACCGGGGCGGTTCTCAGGGCTTACTCTTTGCTCTGTGCTTAGGGATCACTCTTGGTGGGACTGGAGGGAGCAATTGGGATGCTTGGGGATCAAATCCAAGTGGAACACGTGCAAGGCAAGCACCTTATCCACTGGCAATATCTCTTGGGCCAGTAATCTTTTAATTATTTATTCACTGGGGATGTTTACTTAAGCCTGGCAAGAAGCCAGAGCAAACCACACATCATGCAGCTAGTCATTCTCAACATCCAGACTCCATAGTTCCTCAGCTCCATCCAAGAGAAAACCCGATCTTCCCCCTTTAAGTTCCATCAGTAAATGCTCGGGTTGAGAGCCTTCTGCTGAGACTATACCACCTACACGGTAAAGCCTGGCAAGCTACCGTGTTTTTACTTACTTTTTATGCCAAAGACTAGTAACTATTATGGACCTCAGTTCCATAACCTGAAGAATGGTTTGGGCTCCTCCTGTCCCTGTAGCAAGTAGATGCCCTTGGGTTGCACTTGCTTGTGACAGGACTAATGGAGATGTTACTAGTGCCCACTCGAGCAAATCGATGAACAATGGGAAGACAGTGATACAGTGAGACAGTGATCTTTACTTACTCTGATATTACCAATCATTGTTGGAAATACATTTATCGCCACCATGTAAAATTTATCCATCTTTGCTTAGAGTTTGTGCTTTTTTGTATAGTAAGAAATCCTTTCTTATGGTGAGATGATGAAAACAATGTCCCATTTTGGGGCCGGAGCGATAGCATGGTAGAGCATTCAGTCGACCTGTGTTTGACTCCTGGCATCCCATATGGTCCCCTGAACACCACCAGGAGTAATTCCTGAATGCAGAGCCAGAGTAACCCTGAGCACCACTGGGTGTCACCCAATAAAGCACAAATTAATAAAATGCTCCACTCCCCACCACCCCCACAATCTAAGTTTTCACTTGTATATCAATGTTCCTAAGCCACCTGGAATTGGAATTGGAGGGAGGGGTCTCACATCTGGCGCTGCTCGGGTGTTACACCTGGCACTGCATTCAGGAGTTGCTAGTGACAAGCACCAGACCCACTGTACTACCTCTCCAAGCCCCTAGAATTGGAATTTTTATATGCAGTATGTGATAGGGATCCAATTTTGTTTTTGTTTAGACAACTAGTAGTCCTAATCCTATCTAAAAAAATAGCTCTTTACCAGTCAGTTGGGTTAATTCTGTAATTTTTCAAATTTTAGAGACTTATGGAAATGCTTTTTTGGATTCTCTATGCTGTCTCTCTTGTTATGTGCCTACCTCTATGGTTACGCTCTGGCTGTCTTCACTGTATCACTCTCTTCCCGTTCATCATCGATTTGCTCGAGTGGGCACCAGTAACATCTCCATATGACCTGTCTCATGCAAGTAGAGCCCAAGGGCACCTGCTTGCTCCAGGAACATAAAGAGCCTCAAACCATTCCATCAGGTCAGGGGAAAGAGGTCTATAATTGTTACTGGTATTTGGCATAACAAATACGACACGGGTAGCTTTCCAGGCTTGCCATGTGGGTAGCATATTCTTGTAGTCATCTCTAAATCCAGCATTTATTGATGAACTGCGTGGCCAAAATCAGCCGTGCGAGGCGGGCTGTGATAGGCTGGTCTACTAGGTGAAGTTCTGATGAGGGGGAAGTCTGGATGTAGAAAATGGAGGCCCTCATGGAGTGGGGGGGTCGTCTGGTTTGTTTCGAGGCTCTGATGGGGCGGGCCAGGGCTAGAACATGCCATCCCTCTCGGGCGCCTCCTGAGCGGCTGGGCACAGGTAGAGCCAGTAGCAGCTCTGCCCCATGTCTGTGAGTCTCTGGATCAGCATACCTGGGCCGGATTTTTAAAAGACTGCTGCAGGGTGGATCTCCATGAGCCAGGCTCTGATAGGCTGGTCTGCTGGGTGGAGTTCTGGTGAGGGGGAAGTCCGGATGTGGAACATGGAGGCCCTCGTGGAGTGGGGGTCGTCTGACTTGTTGCGGAGGCTCTGCTGGGGTGGCGGGCCAGGGCTAGAATCTGCCATCCCTCCCGGGCACCTCGTGAGCGGCTGGGCACAGGGAGAGCCAGTAGCAGCTCTGCCCCCATGTCTGTGAGTCTCTTTCGGGGCCAGAGCGATAGTCCAGCGGGAAGGGGATTTGCCTTGCATGCGGCTGGCCCTGGCTGTCTTAATTACTAGCAATTCACTGAATCTTGGGATCTTATTATAACACTGCAGTATAAGCAAACTGCCAACATTCCTATACTTTTAGGTCTTACTAGCTAGTTGCTCCTTCATATAAAATTTTAGAATGACTTTGATCAAATTTGACTATGAAAATTTAGCTGAAATGTCATTAACTTTCACAAATCAGTAGGAATTTTTTTTCTTTTAGGTCACACCTGGCGATGCTCAGGAGTTACTCTTGGCCGTGCTCCAGGGACCATATGAGATGCCAGGGATTGAACCCAGGTTGGCCACGTGCAAGGCCCTACCCACTGTATTATTGTTCAGCCCATGGGAATTTTATGTTTGTAGTTTGCAGTCTAGCTATGAACACAATGAAAGTCACTCCCATTTATTTAGGTCTACTGTGGCCTTCTATAAAATTTTAAAATTCTTTCACAATGTTTGGCATTTCTTTTGCTAACTATACATTTCAAAACAAAACTTTTTGCTGCCATTTAAATTCTTTTTTTGCCACTTTAAGTCTAATTTCATTTTTCTAGAAGTAGCTTTTTTGATAATAAAGAGGAACTCGAAGTTCTTAACTCCCTTACTTTTATAACTCATATGTAGACAATTGCGTTTTCTATGTAGACAAAATGTCACAATAAGAGTTCTGATTTTCCTATCTTTACACTGTTTACTTTTGTCTTCATGCCTTAGAGAGGATTTCCAGTACATTGTTAAACAGAAGCTGTGATAGCATAGATAGTTCCTTTTGTTGCTCCTGGCTTTAAAGGAAATGTTTCTTTTAAATTTGCTCTGATGTTACTGCAGGTGCACTACAGATAGCTACTCTATCAGGTTGAGAAAGCTTACACGCCTGGTTTACTAAGTATCTTTTATAATGATTACAAACTGAATTTAATCAACTACTTTTTTGGGAGTCACACCCAGCAATGCTCAGTTGTTACTCCTGGCTCTGCACTCAGGAATTACTCCTGGCGCTGCTCGGGGGACCATATGGGAGGCGGGATTGAACCCAGGTCGCTGCATGCAAGGCAAATGCCCAACCCGCTGTGCTGTAGCTCCGGACCCTTGTTTTTTGGCTTTTGGGGTCACTCTCAGCAGTGTTCAGGGGTTACTCCTGGCTCTGTACTCAGCAATTACTCCCTGGCGGTGCTCGGGGGACCATATGGAATGGTGGGGATTGAACCCAGGTTGGCCACACACAAGGCAAATGCCCTCCCCACTGTACTATCACTCCAGACCAGCTGCTTTTTGATAAGAACATTTCCTTTCCAATGTATAAAAGTGGAAAATTTAATATATATTAATAAATAATATTGCACTCCTAGTATAAGATTGGTATCCAGAACATTCTATTTGGTTGGACAGAAATCTGCTATATATCAGAGCAGAAACTATTTGCTTAAAGCTCACTGACATACAGCCTCGTCCCACTTGTGTAGCTGAAGACCCTGCCTCCTTAGTCCTGTGTAGTGTCCTGACTCAGCGCTCAGACTCTATTCTGCAATTTAATGCTCACTCAGCACGTGGAACAGGCTCCTTTATATAGGTCCTATTTTCCGACTAGAAAAAAAAGTTCCTCACAGAGCAGTAACTGAAAGAAACACACCAATACTTGCTGAAAAAAAATATTTTCTTTTTTTTATTCTGGGAGTGGGAAGCTAGGAAAAGAGGTTTGGGCCACACCCTCATGGTTCTCAGGAACCTGATTTTGTGTTCAGGGGTGACCCCTGGCAGTGCTCATGGGACCATATGTGAATCCAAGGATTTGAATTGGGGTCTAACGCTCCCCATTCTCATCTCTTACCATCTTGTCCATATTGTTGAAGATAAGATGGTAAACATGGGGACGCGATAGCCCAGCGGGTAGGGCGTTTGCCTTGCACAGGGCCAGCCCATGCCGGCCGGGGTTCGATCCCCGGCATCCCATATGGTCCCCGAGCACCGCCAGGAGTATTTCCTGAGTGCAGAGCCAGGAGAAACCCCTGAGCATTGCCGGGTGTGACCCAAAAAGAAAAAAAAAGATGGTAAACATAAGTCTATAATGTAGCATCCACAGAACATGACAGTCCTCAACAAGTGGGTTTTCTCAAGTTTTTCTAAGGGTCAACACAATAGTACAGTGCGTTGGGTGCTTGTCTTGCACATGGTCGGCCCAAGTTCAATTCCCACTTTTCCATATAGTCCCCTGTGCACTGACAGGGAATGATTCCTGAGTATAGACCCAGGAATAAGTCCTGAACATAACTGGGTGCCCAACCCCCAAAAAAAGTTATTGTTTTAATCCACTAGCAGATAAGTCATTTTAAATCACATGTAACACGTCCCTGATTTGTTAACAGTATTTCAGCTATGTGTGCTTGATCACGTTGCTTAACATGGGGGTTAATCTATACCCGGTGGTGCTTAGGGGCTACTCTTGAATCTGTGCTCAGGGGATCACTCCTGGCTATGCTCAGGGACCAACCATATATGGTTCTGGGAATGGAAATAGGATCAACTGCTTGCAAAGCAAGTGCCTTAATCTCTCCATCCCCAACATGTCTTGTTTTTTTTTTTTGCTTTTTTGGGTCACACCTGGCGATGCTCAGGGGTTACTCCTGGCTCTGCACTCAGGAATTACTCCTGGTGGTGCTCGGGGGACCATATGGGATGCCGGGAATCAAACCCGGGCTGGCACAGACTGGCCACGGCCAGCGCAAGGCAAACACTCTACCTGCTGGACTATCGCTCCGGCCCCATGTCTTGATTTTTTTTTTTTTGCTTTTTTGGGTCACACCCAGCGTGCTCAGGGGTTACTCCTGGCTCTGCACTCAGGAATTACTCCTGGCGGTGCTCGGGGGACCATATGGGATGCCGGGGATCGAACCCGGGCCGGCACAGGCCGGCCGCAGTGTAAGGCAAGCGCCCTACCCGCTGGGCTATCGCTCCGGCCCCCATGTCTTGATTTTTTAAAGAAAAATAATTACCTATTGCTGTGGGGACCCTTCCAGTGCTCACAGACCAAGAAGGGCCAGGTACCAACCTCAGGGCCTCATGTATGCCATGCATATGCTCTAGCATTTGAACCATATACTTGGCCCCTTGCTTTTTTTTTTTTTTTTGTCTTTTTTAAGGTTTTATTTACTTTTTTTTTTTTTTTTTTTTAAATTTTTTTTTTTATTATACCACCGTGAGACATACAATTACAAAGGTGTTCACAATTGGTTCTTGGTAATACAGTATTCCAGCACCCATCCCTCCACCAGTGCCCCATTTCCACCACCAATGTACCCCCCCCCCCCCTCCCACCCCCCCCCCAGGCTGCCTCAACAGCAGGTAGCCCTGTTTCTTCTCTTTCTCTCTCTGTCTCTCTCTCTCTGTCTCTGCATCTCTCTCCATCTTATTTTACACATTGTGGCTAGCCCTGCAGATATTTAGAGTTTATCACTTAAGTCTCTTTGTGTATATTCAATGGTGAGTTTTATCTGCCATTAAAACATTTTAAACCAGCAGAATAATCTCTCACAGCTCATAATTGAAAACAGAATCCATGAAGGTTAGAGTGAAAGGACACTAAGAAAACTGAGAACAAAGATTACACTGCTTATTCCAAACCCTGGAAAGTAAAAGGCAAATGATTTCAAACACCATAGCCTCGAGAAAGAGCAGGACTTGATAAAAAATGTCCAACATTTAAAGAATTTGTTCAGTAAATCCCTTTGGCCCACCTTCTCTCTAATTCTCTTTATCTCTGTCTTCTTTCCTATTGCATGGCAGTGTCGACTATTCCAAATTTTTGCCCCTATATCCCCCTTTGGAATTAGCCCAATTCTTTGTAATTACAGTATTTTAAAAAAATGCATTTAGTATTCATTAACTGATTTGAAATTATTAGTTTGATGATTATATCAAATGGAAATGCATATTTAATGAGCTAAAGAATATGATTATTTCTCTATGTTTAAAATTTTTTATTATTTATTTTTGCCTTAATATTTTTTTTTAACATTTTATTATACCACCGTGAGATATACAATTACAACGTTGTTCACGCTTGGGGGTTTCGGTCACACAGTGTTCCAGCACCCGCCCTCCACCAGTGCTCCTCAGCCACCACCCATGTCCCCAATTCCCTCCCCCTCCCACATCCCGCCTAAATGGCAGGTTCTTTATCTCCTCTCCTCTCCCTCTCTCTCTCCTCCTTCTCCCACACATTGTGGGCTGCACTCACGTACACTTAGAAGCCATCATTTGCATTTTTTGTCTGTCTTTAATGCTCAGTTCTATGTTAGCATCAGAACTTTAGACATTTATTCACTCATGTTCCCTTCTCTATCTAAACCAACCTCTGACTCCCACGCTTGTGGTAATTTCCACTTTTGGTAAGATCACCTAGTATATTTATGCCATGCAAATAAATGCAGTCATTCTATGTCTCTCCCTTTCCTTCTGACTAATTTCACTCAACATGATTCTTTCCATATCCATCCATTTATAGCAAAATTTCATAACTTCATTTTTTTCTGACAGCTGCATAGTATTCCATTGTGTAGATGTACCACAGTTTCTTTATCCAGTCATCAGTTCTCGGGCATACTGGTTGTTTCCAGGTTTTGGCTATTGTGAACAGTGCTGCTATGAAAATAAAAGTGCAGATTGTGTTTCCGCTGTGCGCTTTTGGCTTTCCAGGGTATATTCCCAGGAGGCGGTTGGCTGGGTCAAAGGGGAGCTCAATTTCTAGTCTTTGGAGGAATGTCCATATTGTTTTCCAGAAAGGTTGTACAAGTCGACATTCCCACCAACAGTGTATGAGAGTCCCCTTTTCCCCACATCCACGCCAGCACTTGTTGCTTTTACCCTTTTGGATATGTGGCCCTTGCTTTTTAAAAAAAAAAATTAGCATAACTTTACTTTTTCTCATGTGCAACAGTAGTGACAACACTGTACACAAGCTACCACAGTGGCGTTGCAGCTTGTGCGATAAGGCACATCAGCTCGGGCTGTGCGAGGCAGGAGGAAGGACTGGCTGGCATTTTCCAACTCTTTGGCATTGACCTCTAACTCTCAGCACTGAGTCACACTTTTCCTCCTCCACTCTCCCTCTCTCCGCCTTCCTACTCCTCCAGGGTTGCACAACTGCAGAGCGGTAGTACAGATACATTTTTAGCAGTAGACCAGGGGGAAAGTTACCCCGTCTGCAGGTTACAGCCACCTTCTGACCCGTTTTCCCACTGGCCGGCTCTATCCTGGCACCTCCTGCTGGCTGACCTGTCACTGCCTCTACTCTCCCGGAGGACACACACACATGAGGTTTGACGGAAAGCAGTGACTCTGGAGCCAGGATGCTTGGGTTCCAACCCAAGTTTGGGGCTCAAAGTCCCAAGATAAGTAAGTCAGTTACTGTCCCATTCCTTCGATTTGCTTCTTCATGTAATGAGAGCATAGGCTTGTGAGGAGAAATGAAGTACAGTTCATGTTTGTAAAGTACCAGGCCCATGCATGGCCCACGGGCTACAAGCATTATATCTGTACTGTTGAATAAACGGGTAAGCTACGGCCAGCCAGCGCTCCACCACCCTTTTATTTCGGTGTCTTTTACAATCATTCATGCATTTCTTATTCTGCTTTGCTGGGGACAGGGGTGAAGGGGTAGGTGGAGGGATGGGGGCTAGTGTGGGTATTTTTTTTAGACAGATCATACTAACTGACCCTAGGACTCCTGCTCACTCCTATGACCCTCTCTCAGACCAGGAAGAAAAGCGGGGCGGGGGCGATAGCCCAGCCGGGTAGGGCGTCTGCCTTGCGCGCAGCCGGACCATGCCGGCCCGGGTTCGATCCTCGGCATCCCCATATGGTCCCCGAGCACCGCCAAGACTAATTCCTGAGTGCAGAGCCAGGAGTAACCCCTGAGCATTGCCGGGTGTGACCCAAAAAGAAAAAAAAAAGCGGGAAGTGCAGGAGATACGGCCGCTCATTGTTCTGCCAGCCAGGCTAAAATGAGCACAGCTGAAAATAAATGGAGCCGTTTATTTAATCAGCACACCGGGCATCGAAGGACATGTGTGACTGTGGTTTTCAAATATTTGCAGGGCTGAAGCACTGAAAAGTCTATGGCACACTTGGGCCGCCCCTTTCCCCCTGAACACGGAGAGGCAGGGGGATGGGCAGGCAGGTGTCGAGACGCTGGAAGAAAGAAGCTTTTCACTTTTGAGTCCAATAACCTTTTCCGATCCCACCTATCTCCCAAATCCTGGCCATCGTCGCGTGAGTCATCGAACTTTATAATCCGGCTGTGAGTCACAGGGCGCCAACGCGCGCTCGGTTGAAGGCGCAGGATTCTCCGGGCTGTGGAGCTGGGCTGGGCGCACTGGGAGCCGGGCGAGCTAGGTGAGGAATTCGAGCCCTCGGGCCGTGCATAACTCAGCTCAGAGTCACAACAACTTCTCCTGAACTCCGCCTGCCAATTAGACGATTGCAGGCGTCTGGAGCCCACGGCCCGAAAGGGATTGGGCTAAACCGCAGTGTATCCGGATTAATGCCCAATCATCCGTAACTCCGCGCTCCCGAAGCCAGGCCAGGGTGAAGCGACCTGGGCAGGGTTACGCGGGGGAAGAAGGGGCGGCGTAATCGGGATGAACGGGACACCAAGGTAGAGAAGGGGACAAAGGCTCAGGGAGCGCACGCTGGACCGGACCGCCCCGGTGCGTTCGGACAACGGTCCGCGTGAGAACTGGGATGCGGAGGTGGGTGGGCGGTGGATTGGAGAGAAGCCATAGCGAGGTCTCTAAGTGCCAGCGGGGAATCGCGGCCCCGGGCCCGGTGGCGCACCTGCCCAGGGGGCCCCCGCCCTGCAGCCCCCGCGGCCCCGGCGCCCGCTGCCCCCGCCCAGGACAGTCCCCAGCTGCAGACAGGTGGTCGGACACCGACACCGCCATCCGGGCGCGGAATATAGGGCACTGGCCGCCTCCAGCCCCTGCAGGCCCGGCCGGGACAGAGAGCGGTGGCGGCCATCGCGGGCCGCGGCCGCACGCAGAGGAGGGGCCGCGCCGGGCGCCACTTTACCTGCGAAACCAGCGGGAGCAGCGTCTGCTCCACCGAGCGAGTTTTGATCTCGAGTCCCGAGTCGAAGGCGAAGCCAGATGGGCCGGGGCCATAAAGTGCCCCGGCGCTGCTAAGGCCAGTGGGGCCCAGAGAGGCAGCCATGGCCCTCGGTCGGTCGCGCCGCTGGGACACCGCGCCACTGCGGGCCCGTCGCCCGCCCGCCAGCCAGCGGCCCCGGGCTGCACCCGCGCCGCCGGAGGCCCCGCCCCCAGGCCCGCCCCCGGAACGGCTACGCCCACTCTGTTCCGAGCGCTCCGGGATAGGCTCGCCCTGCGGCCCCGCCTACCAAGCCGACCCCGCCCCTGTGGCCCAGTCCGTGGTCTCGCTGTCTGTCTCCTCCTCGGCTCTACAGTGAATTCAGAACACCTTTACCACTCATTGGAGCCGAGAAACAGACACCTGAGAGCCTCCTACGGCCACGTGGCCTCTTATCCAAGCGTTTTCAGTGAAGCTTCCTGTCTTCACACTAGATGGTTGTCCTGACCAACTAGATGGTTGGTCCTAAGCCTGAATTCCAGAGCTGGACTAGAAACTGTCCTAGAACATAAGTATTTCTGTAGGAAGCCTTTGAGCTGCAGGCAGGAATTCTGTCTGTACGGTTCTCGTCCTCTCTCTCTCTCTCTCTCTCTCTCTCTGGCAGGAATTCTATCTATATGGTTCTCTCTCTCTCTCTCTCTCTCTCTCTCTCTCTCTCTCTCTCTCTCTCTGGCAGGAATTCTATCTATATAGTTCTCTCTCTCTCTCTCTGGCAGGAATTCTATCTATATGGTTCTCTCTCTCTCTCTGGCAGGAATTCTATCTATATGATTCTCTCTCTCTCTCTCTCTCTCTCTCTCTCTCTCTGTCTGTCTCTGTCTCTCTCAGTGCGTGCCTTCTGAGCTACATCAGGTGGTGCTCAGCTCTAGCTCCTCATGCGGCTCCAGGGATCATATACTGTGCATTGAACTGGGGTTAGCCATGTGCAAAGCTAGCAACCTACCCACTCTATCTCTCAGCCATCATCCCTCCTTTACTGATTATATCTTTCAACAACAAAAAAATTGGGCTGGATTAAAGAGGAAATCTTGACAGTGCAGCTATTTAAGTATCAAGGTAAGTAACCAGAGTGATTTGGTATTTTTTCAGGTCCTTCACTCAGAATTACAGTTCAAAGGGAAAGTAGAGTGGAAAATTCTCCATTTACTATTAAGAATTACATTTTAAAACTCATTTTCAAAATGACAGTTTTCCTGGTGCTTAGTACAGAGCAGTTTCATAACTGTTTACTAATCATTAGTGTAACTCGACTAAGGATGGAACTGAAAGTAGGCATATAAAAAGCATTCTTTTTACTTATGGGGAAATGCAAATCAAAATGACAAAGAGGTATTATTTCACACCAGTGAGAATGCACACACCCAAAAGACAGGAAGCAGCCGGTGTGGTGGGGATGTGATGAAAAAAAGGCAACTCTCATTCACTGCTGACGGGAATGCCGTCTGGTTCAGCCTCTATGGAAAAGTATGGACATGTCTCCAAAAAGTAACAGGCACTTCCATACGAACCAACAATTCCACTTCTTGGCCAGAGCCATAGCACAGCAGGGAGGGCATTTGCCTTGCATGCAGCCAACCTGAGTTTGATCCCGGCATCCCATATGGTCCCCTGAGAACTGCCAGGAATAATTCCTGAGGGCGTAGCCAGAAGTAACCCCTGAGCACTGCTGGGTATGACCCAAAAAGCAAAAGCCAAAAAAAAAATCCAGTTCTTGGTATCTATCCCCAAGCACAAGATGAACTCAGAAGATATAAGCACACCTATATTCATTGCAGCGCTGAGTCCAACAGCAGGATGTGAAACAGCCCAAAGTCCAATGATAGATGAATGGATAAAGAAACGATGCGCGCACACACACAGAAACATTATGCAGCTGTAATATGCAACCTTACAGTTTGCTGTAAACTGGACAGAGCCACAAGGTACCATGTTACTTGAAATAAAGGAGGGTGAAGACAAATATCAGATGATCAACTCACCTGTGGTAAACAGAGAAACAAAGAAAATTAAGATGGTGTCAATGGTCCTGCCGGGAGCTGCACGCGGCCAGCAGACAGGGCCTCAGGGACGGCTGGGGAGGCTGGCGCTCGGCTCGCGCCGGGCCTAGCTGACCATGGAACCCGAGGAGGACAGATGGGTTTTGGGAGTGGGCCCGTCGCCTCTGGGGGGTCCCGGAAGCAGCCCGATGAGACTTCGCCCATCACACTAGCCACCATTTTTGCTGTCCGGACACTGCAAAACTGCCTCACGACCAGATCAACAGAGCAAAGCCAGTTCGAGCCCAGGTAGGCGGCTCCAAGAGGCGGGAATCACTGGGAAGTCGTCCAGATGGAGGCGTGGTCGTCCCTTCCCCCTCCATCTTGTCGAGCCTGGTGGTCCCTGCCGGGAGCTGCACGCAGGCCAGCAGACAGGGCCTCCACGGACCGGCTGGGGAGGCTGGCGCTCGGCTCGCGCCGGGCAAAGCCAGTTTGAGCCCAGGTCGGCGCAGCCGCAAGCGGCCAGCGCAGTCCACTAAAATAGTGAAACAGTAATGTCTTTTAATGCACTGCATTCCACGAAGAGCAGGAAAGTTTTTTTGGGAAGGAGATATAAAGAGGAAAGAAATGACATACAGAACCCGCCAAGTGGTTGGAGGTGTGGGAGGGGGAGGGAGGTGGGGACATTGGTGATGGGAGATGGGTTTGGGTGGAGGGTGCGTGTTGGAACACTGTAGAACCAAAGATTACATGAGCATCTTTAAATTAAAAAAAAAAAGGTGGAATCTACCACAAACATGTGGGAATCAGTGGTTAGGTAAGACAGGGAAGGGAACAGTGTGCTAATATTTGTCAAAAGTGATAATACCAGCCTAGAACTGAGCATTGAATATAGGAAAAAAGATATACATGATAATCTCTAAATGTATGTATTGCAATCCACAATGTGTAAGAGAAGAGAGAAAGAGAGAGAGAGAAGAGATAAAGAACTTGCCATAGAGGCAGGCTAGGGGAGGGGGGGGGGAAGTGGGGACATTGGTGGTGGGAAATGGGCACTGGTGGAGGGATGGGTGCTGGAACACTGTATGACGGAAACCCAAACATGAACATCTTTGTAATTGTATATCACATGGCGGTGTAATAAAATATTTAAAAAAAAAAAGATGGTGTCAAATGATGACAGACCCTTGGCCTTGGATTACAAAGCTCTGATTACTCAAGGGAGTAGGGGTGAAGTGGACAGTGGTGTAAGTTCTTGGCCACTTTAGTGGTTGTAAAATATGTAACTGTACAACAAAACCATTATTGTTAACACTAATGTCAATCTGTTAAATACGTCACCTAAACTATAATTTAAAAAATAAAAAAGGCTGAGGCTGGAGATTGTACAATTGGTACAGTGTTTGTCTTGCACACAGCTCACCTGCACTGGGTCACTGGCATTGCATAGTCTCCCAAGCACAGCCAGGGGTGATTCCCAAGTGCACAGCTAGGAGTAATCCCTGAGCATCACCAGGTGTGACCCAATACAAACAAAACAAACCAAAAACCAAAAACATAAAGGAAGGCAAGGTAAGAACCATTAGTGACATCCCACGTGACAGGTGAGAGGAACAGGTGAACAGTCTTGCCCTAAGCCATAAGAAGGCCACCACAAACATCCTGTAATCCTAGGCTAAGGCCTGCAGAGATAACAGAGGCTATGGCCCTTGCTTTGCAGATAACTGACCCTGGTTTGAATCATGGTGTCACATACGGTCATTTGAGCACTGCCGAAGCGATTCCTGAGCATAGAGCCAGGAATAAATCCTGAGTACCTCTGGGTGGGCCCAAAGAACCACAGCGTAAGTCCTAGACTTAATAGACTGAAGTATTTGTTCACAGTCAATAACTAATATCTGCCAATGAGTAGCTAGAATAAAAATATTTGAGATTATCCACACTCCACAAGTGCTGCCATGTTCAAGGCAGGACTCCATGCTCAAATGAGCTCCACCCAGAAATTAACCCCTTTGAAAACACTCCGGTATGCGGGTTTTGCACTGAAATCTCCAGGTTTTTATGGAGTCGGAGAAGGGCTCCCCCGGCCCCCGCCCATCTCCCTTTTCTAACGGGAAGCTGGAAGGTCACACCCATGAACTGCCTCAGGTACCAAGTAATCTCATCCACTGGCGATGATCCAATGACTCACATATAATTCTTGAAAGAGATCAGCAAGTGGCAGAGATGCTTCTGGTCCCGTGCCAGGCTGACTACACTGGGGCACCCGGAGGGGGACGGCTGAGTTCCCGTCCTGTTCCAACAGAGCCCAGCAGCCGAAAACCTCCACACTCCACAATTGCTCCATGCTCAAGGCTGGACTCCACTGCTCAGATGAGCTCCACCCAGAAACTAACCTGAAAAACTCGGGTATGCAGTTTTGCAACTGAAATCTTTAGGCTTTCACAGAGCCGGGGATGGGCTCCCTCCCCCATCTCCCTGTTCTTCAGGGGAGTCCAGGCAGTTGCTCCCAGGTCCCAAAGTCATCCACCCCCGTTTAAATTTAATTCCAACTTTATCACCCAGTTACAAACTTTTGAATTCCCAGAGCATGTGGCCAGATTTGCAGTTGGGCAACTTATCAAACACCAGTTTACTGATACACCAAGTAGCACATCACATTTAATGGATGTAAAGTATAAGGCAGTCAGTAACCAATAACAAAATAAATTCTCACCAGGCCTATCCTGTAACAATGTATCAGTCTTTTGCCACCACCTCGGCAGAGCCTCACAACAAGCCAGACCACCCCCTCTCACTCCACGGGCGCCGCCATTTTCCACATTTGGACTTCCCTCTTGTCAGAACTCCACCCAGCAGACCAGCCCATCACAGTCTGGCTCACGCGGCCTTGCGACCACGCGGTTCACCAATACATGCTTTATTTGGAGGTGTTTAAAAGAGTTTGCCTCCCGCTCGGCAAGCCTGGCAAGCTTCTCGTGTTGTATTTGATATGCCAAATTCCAGTAACAATTATATAAGGTCATTCCCATGACCTAATATAATGGTTTGAGGCTCTTTATGTTCCTGTAGCAAGCCAATGCCCCTGGCTCTACTGGCATGAGACAGGACATATGGAGATATTATTGGTGCCCGCTCTAGCAAATAGATGATCAACGGGAAGATCGTGATGGTGACCAGCAATGCTCAGAGGTTATTCCTGGCTCCTCACTCAGGAATTACTCCTGGCAGTGCTCAGGGGACCATATGGGATGCTGGGGATCCCATGAGGTTGAACTGGGATGTTGGCCCAGGTCAACCTCATGCAAGGCAAATGCCCTCCCTACTGTACAATCTCTCCAGTCCCTATATCAGTAATTTCTTATACAAGGGCATAATGGTTCAATAGCTCCATGGTGAGATTGAATAATTTTCCCTAGCTTTCTTCTAAGAAAACATTTCTTGATCATTTTTAGCAAATTAACTATAATAATCAATATAAAATAAATTATTGAGGGCCTGCTATGGGGACAGGTGTAAATGGTGGATGGGAAAATTGAAAATAATGGTGGTGGGAAGTCGCAATGGCGGATTTGGGTTGAAGACTGAATATCTTTAAGAAATTAATCCGAACAACTTTTGCTAAATAATTAAGTATGTTCAATAAGTGAAAGCAGTAACACAGGCGGCTAATCGCATGTAACAGTATGATTAAAAGCTCATGATTTTAGGAATACCATTACAAGGTGGTATTAAGGGCACATTGGTGGTGAAACTGGTGTTAGAATATTGACTATCTGAAACAACTCTATTGTGAACAACTCTGTAATCATGATCTTTAGAGTTCTGAAAAAATACCTTAGGTTAGACAAGGTGCTTGTCTTGCCTGTGGCAGTCTAGGTGTTTGATTCCCAGCACCACATATGGCCCCCAAAAAGCCAGGAGTGATCCCTGAGCACAGGGTCCAATGTAAGTCTTAAGCAGTCAGATGTACCCCAAACCAAAATCAATCAACCAACCATCCAATCAATCAATAAGAGCTTTTTACCTTGGCCAGGAATTTTTTCCCATTTTTTGGGGTCTCCCCAGCAATGCTCAGGGGTTACTCCTTACTCTGCAATCAGGAATTACTCCTGGCAGTGCTACAGGGACCATATGGGATGCAGGAGATCAAACCTGGTTCGCCCTGTGCAAGGCAAATGCCCTTCCCACTGTACTATCACTTCAGCCCCGACCAGGATTTTTTTCATCCAAAGATCAAATTGTTGAGCTGAAAAAGCATCACTAACTTGAGGCATCAGAAAGCCTTTTGTTAAGTACTGTGAGACTGTTCACTGTGGGCTCACCTGCTGCCTACACAGATACACTTTGATGTTGAGAGCCCTATAGCTAGGCTTCTTTGCTTCACTGAATATTGGCCACGTATTTTGTTTGCTTTGATTTTGTAATGCTGGAGATTGAATCTTAGACCTCACACATGCAAGGCAGTGCTCTACCACAGAGCCATCTCCCTGTACACAGCGTGCAATTCTCTTGTCTAACTTTCTTTCCCTCTGCAGCCACACAACTGAACAGCTCCTTATTTATCCAAGGCTACTTTCCCCTGTATAACGAGGGTTCAACTTAGCTTCTGAGTGTTTCACTGCTTTAAGACACCCCAATTCCTCTTGCCCGTCTCCCCTCACATAAGTTGCGCCTATTTCATTCAGATTTGCCTTATGATGCCAAAAGAAAGGGAAGATATAAGGACTAAGAGACTCATGGGTGGATTTGTGAAAATCTGATTTCACTAAAGATAAAATTTCTTAACAGAAATGATACTAAGTTCACCACGTGATTCATTTATCACTAATAATTTTATTTAAAAATATAAATATTTTACATTTACAAAAAAGTGACATCAGTAGGTTATCAAACCAAGTTAAAGCTCTGAAACAGTGTTGGTGGGAAGAAAGAACATTGCTGCACTTGAATCATCTTTTCTTCCTTTCAAACCATCTCTACTTTGCCTGAGAATGCAGAGAGGACACATTTTTGAAAAGTAACATAAGTAATTACAACTATATATCCAAGCCTGGTATTCACAATCAAGCGGTATTTTGAAACACACTCCAACCACTGAAACCTGTACAGCACTGCTAAGGACAGTAAGGAATTTTCTTTGGGACAGCCATAATGAGAATTTCACTTTTTAGGGCCACTGAAATGAAAACAACAAAAACCCAGCATTTTTTATATAAACCAAATAAATGGTTTTATTTGGTTTATATAAAAAACCATTTCATATAAATGGTTTATATAAAAAATAAATGGTTTATGTGGTTTATATAAAACCAAATAAACCAAAAATGTTGGTACTTGAAGATTTGCTCCCTACCTTTCCCGTGAAATACAAAGCCAGAAGAAAAATAAGAAGTCAGGTGTGAGTTTAAGAAATCTGGACCTTGGGCGGGCGATAGCCCAGTGGGTAGGGTGTTTGCCTTGCACCGCGCCGGCCCGTGCTGGCCTGGGTTCGATCCCGGCATCCCATATGATCCCCGAGCACCTCCAGGAGTAATTCCTGAGTGCAGAGCCAGGAGAAACCCCTGAGCATCACCGGGTGTGACCCAAAAAACAAAAACAAAAAAAAAAATCTGGACCTGATGTCAGAAGTCCTGCTATGGAATTCTCCGTCCTTTTCATGGTATAAGCTAAGGGGGAAAGGGGAAAAAAAATCCCACTAGAACTTGAGCCTTCCCGTGTCTCATCAGATTATACTTAACACCAGCCTGTCTTTCAGCACTCTTAGGAAACAGGCCTGGAAGTTATAAAGTGCCATACAAAAATGTTATCAAGACAGATCATTCTACCAACCGCATCATCAGATCTTCTAAAAACTTGTCAAGCGTAGCACAAATACTGCCTTTTCACACCATAGGTGGTAAAGCACCTCTATACTTTAAGGACAGCTCTGAATGGCAAGCAGGCTTTCTCTCTTGTATCTCATTAAACACTGAGATTTATTTATGGTTTCATCTGGTACCATGGTAACAGAGAATTCAGCCTTCAAAATTTCCATGAAGAAATGTCCTCGAAAAGAGCTGTAAACTCACTTGAGAGTCATATTTCCCAAAGGACAGTAGTCCTTTGAGAGGCAGGGGCTGGGGCGAGGGGGATTGAGGGGTGGGGGGCGGCTCAGCTTAAAGTCAAATAAGTCTGGTCTTATTTGACTTGACACAGTCTTAAACACAGTCTTTGTCCCCTACTAGACATTCACAATTTAGGACAGCATGCTGGAAACTCTTACAAGCCCACAGAAAGGAAACAAACCCAGCATTCCTCAGTTTTAATTGACTGTGGCGTCCCCTCCCCCCAGACATACTTTTGTTCTCTTTCAACATGTAACAACATTCTGTGGAACTGCTGCCACGAAGAGCACATTTTCTCCAACGCTAGCCCACTAAGCGGAAAAAGGAGGAGGACGGGGAAGGGGAGAGAAAAAGCAGAGCACTTGCCTCCGGTTTCTGTCACCCCTGGGCTCCACCAGCCTGGGAAAAGCCACTTTACTCCCAGCTCCTACTCTAAAGTAGAAGACGCCACACCTACTGGCACAGAGGCCATTCCAGTAGGGAATGTGTGACTCTAGCCGACAGGAGAACACGTTTACAAGTCTCGTGTTTGTTTTTTTTTACTACCGTCAGCTACGCTCAAGGGCTCCTCCAAAGCTGGAGAACCATGTGGAACCAGAGGTTGAACCCGGGCCTCCAACACGCCAAGCATGCACTCGTGGGCCATCTCGCCAATCCCTCTTGAGGAGGCTTTTTTGGGGGTGGACGGTGGGGTTTTGGGGAGGCCCACCCAGCATTGCTCAGACTTACTCTTGGCTCTGCACTCGAATGATCAGTCCTGGTGGATGAAGCCAAGTTGGCCGTGTGCAAGGCGAGCGCCCCCAGCTGGGTAACGGCCGCCTCCCTCTCCCCCTTCCTTTTTTTAAAGCTGTCGAAACACAACTAGGGGAGTGATTTCAGAGAACAAGGATTTTTTGGGGTAGGTCCCTCAAGAAAATAATGGATAAATTTGGGGGGCAGAATGCAAAGCAATCAATAAATACAAAGGGAACATGTTCTTAGTTGGACGGGGTATTCGGAAGTATGCTCACAGAGTTCAGCTCATCTGTCAAGTGCAAATGCTAATGGTGCTGGAAGGATCCGGGAAGATCTCCAGAACACAGGTCAGGCCCAGAGTCTGGGAAGGTCTACGGAGGTTTTCCTATACGCTTGGCAGAGGTTAGCTCTGGACGATTCACCCAAAATGAATTCGCATCAAAGCTTTCAGGCTATTTCATGCCCGTAGCACCCCACGAGGCTGAATCACAACCAAAATGGGAACAGGGGTGTGTGTGGGGGGGGGGGGTGTGAGGGGACACAAAGGATCCATATGAAGGGGCCGGAGCCATAGCACAGCGGGGGGCGTTTGCCTTGCACATGGCCAACTTAGGTTCGATCCCGGCATCCCATATGGTCCCCTGAGCACCGCCCAGAGTAATTCCTGAGTGCAGACCAGGAGTAACCCCTGAGCATTGCTGGGTATGACCCCAACATCCCCCCAAAAAGGACTTATATGAAGACCAAGGTTAGCCAGTGACCTAATACAAGACCTCTAACTGGAATACGCACTGTGTGTGTGTGTGTGTGTGTGGCTGTGTGTGTATGGTGTGCTTGAATACAGTGTCACCTTAACACTTCCTTGGGTACCCTCCCACTGTCCAGAGTCTCAGGCTCTCTCGCCACCCATTTCAGACGCCCAAGGACAACTGGGACAGCAAGCCCCTCCCTTGTCATTTTTAAAGTAAGTATGGCTGGTGTCTAACTGTTTGACAGGGACCCCTTCTAGGAACTGAGTATGACAGGAACTTCAAAACTGAAGCATGACTTACGCCATGAAGTTTATGGGGCGAATCCTGCGCCCTGTGCCCACCCAGGAGAGATGTGGCTACATGCAAAATGGGTATCACCGGCAGCCCCTCCCAGTTTACATCAGTGATTCTCAAATGGGGGCTACACAGCCTTCCGTGTGTCCCCCGGATAGAGTATGGGGGACCACAGATTGTGAGCAGGGGACAACTAGTAGTATGGGGTGGCTGGGGGTATTCCAGGAGGGAAACAAGGCTGAAAGGGGCTACAGTCAGACAAAGGTAGAGAAACAATGGCTTGCTTACACCAATAAGGACACTGAAGGTTGAAGCTGACCGTGGAGTGGGGGGGGCGGAGGGCGGCGAGGAGGAACATCCAGTTTTGTTTACTCCTGCATCTGTACTCCAGAATCCCTCCCTCCTGGCAGTGCTTGAGGAAACTTGGGTACTGGGGTGGGCCCAGGTCTGCCCTGTGCAAGAAAGCGCTTTACCCACTGTACTATTGCTCCAGCCCCCAAACGGATGTTTAGTAAAGCTGTAAAGTTTCAGACATGGTGGGTTTCTACACTTCTACACTTAGGTTTTTTTTTTTTTTTTTTTTTTTGCGGGGGTGTGGGGGGCAGTGGAAGGGAGGCCATACACTTAGGAATTATTCCTGGAAATGCTCCGTGAACCATATGGGATGCTGGGGATCGAACCGGGCTGGCTGCATGCAAGGTGATTACCCCAAGTACTAATATTCTGGTCCCTGCACTTTGATTTTATGAAGGCTACGTTCCCTTTCATTGAATCATTGTCCCCTAGGGGAACGTCTGGGTCAAACCTTGAGAATCCGAGTGATCTTGAGATACTTTCCTCTTCCTGCCATTTGATCTGTGCCCTGAGAAAACGCTCCACCTCCTTGCTTTCTGGAACAATGGGGGGGTCATTTTCCTCTGGGTTCCAGGATTCCTGGAAGACTCCCTGAGTCTGTGAATCTTCTTAGTACTCAGGCAGTTGTTGGAGTCCTGGGGCAATTCAAAATTATTTTTTAGGGTGTAAGGGGCTGGGAAGGCTAAGGGAGAGGCGGCACACACCTACGGCCTACTCTGACTCTGCGTCCAGGGATCACCCCTGGGATTCTTGTGGCACCACATGCGGGGCTAGGACTAAAAACGGGTCAGGCACATGCAATACAAGTCCGTTCCCGTGAAGGCGCTCTGGCCTCTCAGATTTCTTGATCAGGACTCTGTAAGCACTCTGGGAGCAAGACTGTAACTCGGTCCCTGTTCATCCTGACTGCTCTAGGCCTTCTCTTTCTTCTCAGACAGCCCCCTCCTGAGTTATGTAGTAGCTAAGGCATAGCTTAGCTATACCTTATGTATATGTAAGGTTTATGTATTTTTTGAAATCAACTTTATTCACCTAAAAGCTCTTTTAAGGAACATTGCTTACACAGGCATCCCAAGCCACTGGGCTCATTTCCTCAACATAAATGTGCACTAATTACAACTGAAAACTTAACAGCATATAAAAACAAACCTGATTTCTCTTTCTACCCTTTGTATGCAATTTTTTTTTGAATTTGAGCAATACACAAGATCTAGCTAAGACTTAATAAGGGAGAGAAAACCTTCCCCTATGAGTTATTACCTACAACACTGTTCAGAGCTTGGCAAGGAATCTAGAATTTGGCAAACTTTCAGCAACTTTTTCTTCACTGAATTAATGACTGATATACTGACTAAAGGAAAGACCTATTTAGTGGCCAAAGGTAACCCTTGGTGGTAGATCAGCATTTAATCTCTGAGGGATTCTTAGTAAAAATAACAAATCTACATGTTTACTGTATAAACAGACCTTACCTCAGAGTAACTTCTAGATGCTTTTCTTAAGAAATTTCAGTTAAGCTAATCATCATTTATTTATGCTTCTTAAAAGAGGATGTATCAAGGGGAAAAAATTATAAAAAAAAAAACTGCTTAAACGTTTTCCAGAAAGGTAACCTCTGAGCCTATATATGCTCTCCCTTCCTGTTCCCTGGAAGGCTGAGAAAGAGCGGATGATTGTGATAGACAGGAGAGAGCCCCAGAGCGAAGAGCTGGGTTCATATCCCAGAACTCATTTACAGCAAATGGATCGGAGTAACTACCTCTCAGCACAGGAACAACTGCCTGAGGGAGCAGAAGAAACACTGTAATGTGTCAGTTAGCAAACTATGGAGGAGTCCAAAAGATCTGAGGTGGAACATTATTCAACTTTCTGACTGACTGAGCTGGTCACTGCTCTGAATCTCAGCTTTCCCATGTGTATGAAAACTTGTCGGGCAATACAAAGCTACAAGTAAGCGCATGTGCAGTAATACGCTCCCCCAAAGGTAGAAAGTGAAGCACGAATAATGGTGATTGTGACGCTGAGATTGTTTTTAAAGTGACCATTTAATTCAACACGCGTTTACCTCGTGTCCTAAGCAAGGCACTGTGCTAACTAAGCAACGGAGAAATACCTCACGGGTATAAAATCTACTGCTAACAGGGAACTATTTGGTGGAGTTCCAAACAAGACAAACGGAGCACTGCCACACCTGAGACTTTTCACTTGAAACACCTGGAAAGTGAAAACTCAATCAACAGGTATCCTATCAGACCACACACTGCAGCTTAAATAGGCAGTTTTCCTTCTACTGGGGTGGGCCAAATTTTAAAAAACGTGGCAATGGTTTCTTGGTTCCTTGAGCGAGAGAAGGAAGGGTCAGGGAGGAAACCTAGGGGCTTTAGGGACCTCAACCACTGCTGCAGAGGAGCTGAACGTCACACAAGCTCCGGCCCATGCCTACTGGTCTGGCCTTCCTCACAGAGGCTCAGACTCGGTGGGAGAAGACTGGAAGAGTCATTTTTCCTGCTCCACCAATGACAGACCAGAAAGCAAATGGTCCCATCACTAAGAAGTGACAGATACAGGAAAGTCAAAAAGAACCGATTGGGGGGTCGAGCAACAGTACAGAGGGGAGGTCATTTGCATTGCACTCAGCCAACCCGGATTCGATTTCTGACATCCCATATGGTCCCTCGAGCACTACCAGGAGTAATTTCTGAGTGCAGAGCCAGGAGTAATCACTGGGCATTGCTGGGTGTGACCCAAAAAGCCAAAAAAAGAAAAAGAAAAAAAGAACTGACTGCTTAAAGCTGGAGAGCAGGACACTGGATAGACTTTCAACCGTAGGTAGTTTAGGGTTCTTAAAATAACTTTTATAAATACATATTTTAATAGTATAGAAAACCAAAGGGGGACAATTCAAGCCAGTGTATAAAACGGAAATGGTTCAAGCCGTCTTAGCAACAGGTAGGTAAGCAACCCACATTGCTGAGCTCTAAAGCTATGCTGGAAGCTGCGAAGCAGCCCACGGCATGTTCACTCTTGTCCAGGCGTCCCGTCAGGAAGGCCAGGAGGCCTCTCTTCATCCCTGGACTCTGCTTGCACAGAGCCTCCGCTCTTCCCTGAGCTCCGCTGAGGCACGGCCGCAGGGTAGAAGGCTGCGCTGAGGGAACTCACTGCGGCCCTCGGAGAGAAATCACCATAGTGGCGACCAGGTCAGTCTGTGGAAGATTTGATCTCCTCAGAAATGTCACGAAAAGTCCTAAAAGAACAAAGACAAAACCATTAGTTTTTGCTTCTGGAAAGGAGACGGGGAAAAAAAATTTTTTTTTTTTTTTAAAGAAACAACCTACATACTCTGTTGTAAGAAAAGGAAGTGAGCAAAGAAGGAAGTCGAGAGTGAAAGAATGGAGAATCGGTTACCCTCTAGTAACTGATTGCCAAAGGCCAGTAACACTTCTGTCACGGAAGTCCTGGTGAAGCTATAGCCAAGACTTCATATTTTCTACTTCATATTTTCACAGGAAAATAAACATTTTGTTACTCAGAGACCTGGGCCCTACGAAAGCAGGATGAGAATGCTATTCGGGTCTCCCAGAGAGGAATTGAAACATCTATGCTTGGAATATCACGCCTCACTCAAGTGAGAGAAGGAATCCGGAGTTCCGACCTCCGTCGCTATTCCAGAATCAGGGATGCTGTCTCGTTTGCCAAGGCATCGAAAATCAGATGGGCTGGACATGTAATGCGATTTGGAGACAACCGCTGGACTAGAGCCATTACCGACTGGATCCCACGGGATGTCAAAAGATCACGTGGCTGCCCACCTACAAGATGGTCAGACTTCCTTGTAAGGACCCTGAAGGAACGGTTTGAGGCTCTTCATATTCCTGAATCAACCAGATGCCATTGGGCTACATTGGCACGTGATAGGGTCTAATGGAAATGTTACTGGTGCCCGCCGAGCAAATCGATGAATAACGGGATTCAAGTGATCAAGTGATCAAGTGATATTTTCACAGATCAAATATAGTTTCACAGACTCCTGATTATCTCTCGTTCTTTTTGTATCAAGAAGTCCGGGGTTTTGCTGGCCAACTCTCCCACACAACAGATTCCCTTGATACCACGCATGACCATGTGACTGACCGATGTCCAGTCTGGACGTAGACAGGGCCAGTCTGCTGCAGACTGCAGTGTGTGCATGGCCCTGTGGCGGCTGATTGCCTCTGCTGCGGAACTTCTGAGCTGAACCTTGGACAATGTCACCGAGTCAGGTCTGCATCAGTTTCAGCAGCCAAATGTCTAGAGTTTTTCAATGCATGAAAAGCTCAAGCTCCCATGAAAGATGAAGAGGCCTCACGCCGAGGTGGGCAGGACACCGGGATGAACAACGCCCAGAGGAGAAATTTGTTCAACAGCCAGAGGAGAGAGAACTCAACTTCTAGCCATCCTCGTTATTCTGAGTTCTATTGGCAGTGGGATGCTGTAACTGCTTTTAGTGTTTCACTGCTGTTTTGTTGGACAGTCAAACCTCTCTGAAACAACAGCACTTGGGCAGATGTTTACGATCATCCTTCAGGAAGAAGTTACTTTGCTCTTTCACAACATCAGAACATGGCTGAGTTCAGAATACCAGCACTTCTCAAAAACAATTTTCAGGCTAGGGATGTGGTTCTGTGGAATAGTACTTGCTTTGCATATGTGTGGCCCTAAGTAAAATGCCCTACAATGCAAAGCATTAAAAGAAATTCTTTTCATCTTCGTTGTATTTGTAGCCATAACACTTAACACTATGTTGTAGATTCTTACAAAGGCCAATATTACAAAGTAATTCCCTGAGTCTGACAGGTCCTAAATTCATCCTGTGACATCTTTTCAAATTTTCAAGACTTTTTCAAGTTTATTCATCAAGTCAGTTTATTTTCCTCACCCTAATCAAGCGCCGGCTGTTGTACACATACATTTCTGCTTTTTCATTAGCTGCATTATTCTACACCATTAGACCTAAATTAGAATATAACAAAGGGACCCCAAACTTCAGGGACAAGACCACAACTACAGAACAAGAGATGACAAGAAGTTGTCACTAGGTACAAAGCCCTCTGAAAATTTGCAAGGCAAAAAACTCAGAGCGTTGGGTGCAACGCCACACTCTCGCACTCATTCTGTCCTCTCAGCTTCCAGTCCAACAAATATTTAGCAGGGCTACCAAAAGCCAGGCAGAGACGAACTAAACACCCACGGCTTCCGCCCAAAGCCAGATATATTCCAGTGCATCAGAGAGAGGGCACGCAAAGATACCAGTTTATTCATTCATTCATTCATTCATTCATTCATTCATTCATTCATTCATTTATTTATTTATTTATTTATTTATCTCTTTTTGGGTCATACCTGGTTGTGCTCAAGGGTTACTACTCCTGGCTCTGTTCTCAGGAATTACTCCTGGTGGTACTCAGGGATGCCAGGGGATGCTGAGGAATCGAGCCCGGGTCACCGCATGCAAAGCAAATGCCCTACTCACTGGACTATCACTCCGGCTCTGATATTTTCAAATTTTTAAGAAACCTACAAGTTTGAACAATCTAGGTCCTATAAATGATAAATAAAAAATTTCTGCCCCCCAGGCAGATGGATGAGGTAAGATTAAGACTGCTGTTGGCCTGGTGACTGGTTTTTGTTGACAAGTAAGCTTAGCTGTAACCCTGAAATTCATACCTGCTATTCAATTCTGCCTTCAGGCCAACAAAGTCTCCAAACGCACTCAGGTGAAAGAAAACAAAGTACAGTAAGCTGAGAAAATGGGAAGAATGTTCCATTTCAACATTACGTCTTCCCTAGAGGCTTAGGGAGGTGTACTTGTGTCATGGATGTGTACAGGCGTATGGAAGTAACATGAACATTCTTAGAAACTTTGAACTGTTGAAGATGAAAGGCAGAGCCCTGAGATGCAAAAATGATTTCTCTCCAGTCTCACTAAGGACATGCTGCTAACTAATCAGAAGGGCCTGTGAAACTCTAAATTAACAAACACTGCACTGACCGCATTTCCCAGAAGAAGGTTAATATTCTACCTAAGCGCTCTCTCCCAAACAGGTTTACAATGTTCCTAAGGACAACATTAGTAGAATTCTCACATACTAACAAGCAATACAGAATGTGACAGTATATGGGGATGGGTGGCAGTAGGGTCCAGCGACTGCCTTTTCAGGGTAGGCTCTTGACAAAATTTCTATGAGATTAAAAAAAACAAAACAATTGAGGCCGGAGCGATAGCCCAGCGGGTAGGGTGTTTGCCTTGCACGTGGCCGACCCGAGTTCGATCCCCGGCATCCCATATGGTCCCCTGAGCACGCCAGGAGTAATTCCTGAGTGCAGAGCTAGGAGTAACCCTGAGCATTGCCGGGTGTCACCCAAAAAGCAAAAAAAAAAAAAAAAAACCAAATCTAATTTTTGTCACTGACTACTTTTTTTTTAAAGGTGCTGGAAACTCAACCCAGGGACTCATACATGTAAGGCACATTGTTCAAAGTTGCTAATTCATAGTTTCTCAGAGACAGAGAACAGGCTTGGACATTTGAAAATAAAAACGCTTTGAGGCCAGAGAGAGATTGTGTGAGGGCTATGGTACTTGCTTTCCATGCAGCCATGGCCGGTTTGATCCTGAGCACCGCAGGGACACTAAGAACAGAGCTGGGGGTGCACAGAGCACAGGGGAGCCCGCAAAAAGGCTTTCGCTAACATGCTTTGGTGGGTCTATATTTGCTCAGCCTTTAACGGCACATAGCCACAAGATCTGTGACTGAGCACATGCTCCACTAGCTTGCATGTCTTTTCCCTTAGAAGGAATTTCCAAATAAATTTTTCAGGATGGAACTTACTACTCGCATCTTCTCTGAGCAGACTTCAGGTTATACTAAGAAAGAATATGCTTATCTGATCTGCTCTTGGTTTCAGTGATCTCTTTATCACAATCCCACTGAGCATGGCTGGAGAGATAGGACAGTGGGTAGGACACTTGCCTTGCACACACCCATCCAGATTTGACCCCTGGCACAGGAAATGGTCCGTGAAGCCCAGGAGGAGTGATCTCTGAGCACGGAGCCAGGAGAAAGTCTCGAGCACAGCTAAGTGTGGCCCAAATTGATTAAGTAAAAGTTCCATTGCGCACTTCCTGTGTACCAAACACCACAGCAGTAACAGCAACAATGTGCTGAACAAGGCAGAAGGAGTTCCTACTTGTAGAAGTAGTAAGAAAGCTACGGAAACAGGCCTTGATGAGATATGATTAGATTCCAGTAGGAGTTGCCATGAAGACACAGAACAGACAATTGACCTAGTCTGGAGAGTGTCAGTAATGTTTCACGGAAGAAGTTACAAGCCCCATTTTGTGGAGCCTGGTGGCCCCCCCAGGAGCTGCCCTTTGGGCCAGCACCAAGAGGCTCAGAAGTGGCTGGGGAGGCTGGAACTCGGCTCGCGCCGGCCTAGCTGACCATGGAACCCCCGAGGAGGGCAGATGGGCTTTGGGGAGTGGGCCCGTCGCCTCTGGGGGTCCTGGAAGCAGCCGGATGAGACTCGCCCATCACACTAGCCACCATTTTCGCTGTCCAGACACTGGGAAACTGCCTCACGACCAGTTGAACAGAGCAAAACCAGTTCGAGCCCAGGTCGCGCGGCTGCTTACAGCCACGTGGTCCACTAGAATAGTGAAATGTAATGTCTTTTGGTGCACTGCATTCCACGAAGAGCAGGAAAGTTTGGTGGGAAGGAGATATAAAGAGGAAAGAAATGACATTCAGAACCCGCCAAGTGGTTGAGGTGAGGGAGGGGGAGGGAGGTGGGGACATTGGTGATGGGAGATGGGTTAGGGTGGAGGGTGCTTGTTGGAACGCTGTAGAACCAAAACTCTACATGAGCATCTTTCAGATAAAAAAAAAAAGAAGTTACAAGCCAGGATATTGGGCTTGCCTAGACATGGGGCCGTATGCTCTCTCTGGGGGTGTGAGAGCATATACCTGGGGCTGCTTGGGTGCTGATCCTGGTGTGGTGCTCAGAAACCAGTCCCGGTGGTGCTAGATGGAATGTGGGTGGCTCCAATGTGGAGCCCAGAGCTCCCACTTGTAACGCAAAGTGCTCCAGCCCTTTGCGTCTTAATGATTTACTTAACTTTTCTTTCTGAGAAAGAGCTTTACTGATAACATGTCATCAGCTTAGATGACGGTGGACTCAAAGCACCATCTTCCATCAATTTTGATTTATTCATTCTTTTGTTTGTTTGTTTGTTTCTCAAGTCACACCCAGCAATGCTCAGGGGTTCCTCCTGGCTCTGCACTCAGGAATTACTCCTGGCGGTGCTCAGGGGACCATATGGGATGCCGGAGATAGAACCCAGGTTGGCCGCATGCAAGGCAAACACCCCACCCCACTGTACTACTGCTCAGGCCCTGGGTTATTTGTTTTGTTTCACCATACCCAGCGGTGCTCAGGGCTTACGCCTGCTCAGGGTTCACACCCAGCAGAACTCAAGGGACCACAGTTGCTGTCAGGGATTGAATTCAGGGCATCGGTGTGTAAGAAAAGCACCTTACCCTCTACTACCTCTCACCCCTTCCCTTTCAATAATTATTTTAATGTTAGTAACTTTCTATGGCTTATAATACTATGTAAGCTTTAGGAGTCCAGCTTTTGATTTTGGTTTTTTTTTTGTTGTTGTTGTTCTTGCAGTGGTTTAGGAGCCAGACCCAGAGGTGCTCAGGGACGACTCCAAGGGTACCTGGGAACACGCAGTTGCCCATTTAGGAGCTTGGCAGGGCAGGGCTTTCTCTGGCGCAGGCAGGGCTCAGGAGATCTTATGTGTTTCCAGGGATCAAACCTGGGTCTGATGCTGGCCTGACCTGTTGACCTGTTACTCCAGTCCCTCTGATCAGTCTTAGGCAAAGCAGAGGTGCCTAGAGTAAGCCAAGCGCTTCTGTAGCTCCTGTATCTTCTGAGTGGGGGAACAGGCTGCCCTCACAGGGAACCAGGAACCGAGCACAGTGCAAGCACGAAACATGGGCTCTGGATACCCTGGAAAGGAAGATCGACCCAGCCCCTGGCGCAGCAGCCACCGCGGAAGGACGAAAGCCACTTAAGCCCAAACCCACGGTAACGCAGGTCTGTAAACAAGAAGGCCCCGGTGCTGCTTCTGAAAGTACTGACCTAGCAGGAAGGACGTAACCGAATCTTAGGGCTAGGTGAACTGACATTTGAGTTGAGACCTGAATGATCAGGAGTTAATTAAGCCAGAGGAAACGGGAGGGGGGGGGAGGAGAAATTATCGAGGCCCTGTCAAGTGAGCCAGAACGGCTTCGGGTGAGATTTCCAGAACCCATAAGGAAGGAACACGTCAATATGACGGCCCTTGGCAGCCATGTCCAAGGTGCTGATCTTTCTCCTAAGAGCAGCAGGGAAACTCATTTCCGGCAAGAGAATAAGCAGGTAGGTTGTTATTTGGTGTCTGTACTTGTTCTTTATATGCTGCATACTGAAAAGAACACACCAGTTACAGTATGGAGAAAGGGCTGGAGGAGGGTCAAGGTGGCGCCCCCTCGGGTTCCTCCTCTGTAAGACAGGAAGGGCAGTCAGTCCAAACCTCATGAGACAAAGGACTGATTGAGAGAACTGAGACGGCATGTGTCATGTTGTATCACAGAACTGGGCACTCAGCAAATCCCAGACATCATCAGTTATGGTTGTTTTTGTTCCTCTTTAAGAGGTCAGACTTCTCAGTAAAGAATGACGGCTCCATGGGGCCGGGCGATGCCAGCGGGTAGGTAGGGCGTCTGCCTTTGCACACGGCCGGCTTATGCCGGCCCAGGTTCAATCCCTGGCATCCCATATGGTCCCCGAGCACCACCAGGAGTGATTCCTGAGTGCAGAGCCAGGAGTAACCCCTGAGCATCGCGGGTGTGACCCAAAAGGCAAAAAAAAAAAAAAGAATGATGCTCCAAAGGCTTAAGTCCATGCTTCTGCGTGGGAGCCCCAGGTTCGAACCCCAGCACCATACAGACCCTGAGCACAAAAAGCCATGGTCCCTACCCTCCAGCCCCTGCAAAAAAGAATTGTGTACTAGACACACATTTTTTTCAGAAGCCCTCAAAACCCCCTGGAATCAGTAAAAGCATTTTTCATTTGTTTACTGGGCTGCATATAGCTGTGCTAAGTGATCCATCACTCCTGACCGTGCTTGGGGGAAATCACATGAGATGCCAGGGAGTGAACGGGAGTTGCTTACAAGCAAGGCGAGCACCAAACCCTAGTGCTACCTCTCTGGTCTTGCACAAGCACTTTTAAAGGAATAACCCTGACTAGAAAGGGGCGGGGGAGAAAGTATAAGCAGTAAGAGCAACACACTTTTCCGAGGTGGACATCAGGTGGACACGCAAGGACCCAATAGGGTCTAACAAGCAGAATCCCAAGGCAGCTATGAGACAGCTCTTGTCAAGAAGCAGGAAGTGTGATTTATCCAGCCAATGACCCCACGCCATGCCTCCACCAGTGGTTCTAGATTGGCAACATCGAGTGGCTCGATGGTTATTTGATGGTGAAAATAAACCAAGAGGGATCGCTTAAATCTATTTGAAGGGGCAGATAAGTACTAAAGCGTGGGTCACGCATGCATGCGGCCCGGGTTCAGTCCACAGCCTCGCAAACACAAACAGAAGTCTGCTGAAAAGCAGCAGGGCCCCAATGTTCCGACATCCTCCCGCACTTCCGCCTGGCTACATGACTGTCCTGCTCACTGAGAAAATGGTCACCTGGGGAGAGTCTGGAGCAGGGGACAGAGATGGCACTGGGGTGAGTCTGGGAAGCTCCCAAATGTGTGCAATGCCCTCCAGCCCCCTTTCTCCAGCTCGCCGGGGAGTCCTGAAAGCCGAGCTGTCATCCAGGCAGGAGGCTGGAAAATCTCTAAAGAATTAAACAGCCAAAACAGAAACCAAAACAGGGCTAAAAAGTACCCAGTACCAAGGCTGCAGAAGGCAGCGGCCCTGCCAGATGTGCTAGTAATGCACACAACAGCGTCTGAGGTAGTGCCTCACGCGTCCTCTGAGCCAGTTCCCAAGGTGACCTGCTACCTATTGCTATGATTACAGTGTGCTAATAAATAAAGGGAGTCTGAAGAGGTAGTTAAAGCCTCCAACCCGTTACCTTTACTCTGAACGAGGAGCCCACTGCAGAGAGGGGTCTTCTTGGGGTCATCACAGGACCCAGAGTGGCTAACACACTTGCTTTGCCACAGTGAGCCCAGAGGTGTGATTCCCAGGGCAGTGGTATGAGCCAAGTGCGATCCTGGTAACTCTGGTGCTGGTGCCCAGCAGCTGCACTGAGACTCCGGCCGCGCTACAGCCTGGTGTGCGGGAACCTGGAAACGAAAGGGCGGCAGCCCCTGTGGCACACGCAGGGGCACTGCGGCTACCCCAGCAGGCACCGCAAAGGGAATGTGCGTGGGCGCCATTTACAGAACGCAGGTTCCGGTGAGCGCTGGAGCGAGCAACCCAGCCGAGGGCAAGTGACCCCAGGGGAGCCCTTTGGTTCGAGTGTGTGGACCTGTAACCTGAGTGCGACGACCTCATGATCACAGAGCCGAACACATGTGCAGCCCTGCTCACAAACGCTTCTTGCTGGGGGGACTGGAAAGGGGAGAAGAATAAACCAAAGTGAAAAATTAAAAGGGTCTTGGACCAGCAACGGGGCACTGAGCTCTGGCAAGGCCCTGCATTTGATCCCTGGCACTGGAGTACAAACACAGGTAAAGAAGCAAACCAACAGCAAAAACAAAAAAAAAAAAAAAAAAGAAGAGCCTTGTTAGCTTCCTTTGTTTTGCCTTTTCAAGTCTTGCTTTTCCTACCTTGGAATCATTCCTAGTTTTTCTCAAACGAGAGCAAAATATTAATCAACTGATTTTCTTCCTGCTGCCCAATTGGTGAGGGCAGGAGCAGGGAGTCCAATTTGCTATTATGCTCTGCTGCTTTCAAGTAACTGCTCACCCGCGTCTCAGGTACCCACATGCCTTTAAGAGACCAAGCTGAAAAGACAAGGAACAGCATCACCACACTGCAATGCGCGATGCCTTTGTTAAACCCACCTAATTGCCTGCACCAAGGAGAGAGCATGCGCACTCAAGCTTAGAAAATCCTATGGCATCTGCAGACGTGAAAACATCTGCTGAATAACTACAGGGTCAAGGTGGAAATTCAAGACAACACTTAAAAATCCTGGAGATAAACAAGGGTAGAGTCAGAAATTATCTGGCCACGTGGGGTATAAGCAAAAGACAGCACTGAGACAGAATGAAGGTCACAGTCAGGATTACCCCAAGAAACACAGGAAATCTCAAATAAGCAATCTAACCTCACACTTTAAGGCAATCGATACGAAGAGGCAACAAATCCAAAACTCACTAGAAAGTAGGGTGTAAAAACTTGAGAGTGGAAATAAATGAAATAGAAATAAAACACATGAATGATGAATGAGATCAAGAGGAGATAATAGTTTCTTGAAAAGAGGGGCCGGAGCAATAGCCCAGCGGGTAGGGCATTTGCCTTGCGCGCAGCCGGCCTGTGCCAGCTTGGGTTCGATCCCGGCATCCCCATATGGTCCCCGAGCACCGCCAGGAGTAATTCCTGAGTACAGAGCCAGGAGTAACCCCTGAGCATCGCGGGTGTGACCCAAAAAGCAAAAAAAAAAAAAAGAAAAAAAGAAAAGAAAAAAAAGAAAAGGACTGTCAACGCCAAACTGTTAGCCAGGCTCACAAAGAAAAAAGAAAAGAGCTTGAGGGGGTGGGGTGGGGGGGTTCAGGTGAGCAAGTGCAGAATGAAAGTCAATACATTATAACTCCACACAGGCAGGCTCAAATAGCTTTTTCCCAACTTTTTGTTTTGAAAAAGTCCATGCCTAAAGGGAAATGAAGAGACCAAAAAATTCACAACCCTATGACCTGCATCTTCAGAACCAATAATATTTTGCTATAGGCCAGTGTCTTTCCACCTTTAACACTGGCAGACAGGTGAAAATAGGATATTTCACCAACCGCTAAGGCAGAAATAAACAGTATTTGTCATAGGGCTGTACCTATCATCTATATGAAGCTCCATATTTCCATCAGTACAACGTGATCCAGGGGAACTTGTGCTAAGCCACGAGAAACTTCTCCGAGGAGCAGCCAGAAACCTTGAAAACCAGCATGGGTTCTGACTGGCAGCTGAAGAGCATTTCTACAAACAAGTTCTCCAAAGGCAACAGAAAAGAAGAGCGAGAACTAGTCTGCAGCCGGAAGCCTAGAAAGGTGGGGTCGGGGGTGAGGGAAAGAGGACCCTGGCGGAGGGGATAAGTGCCTGCACAGAGACAAGCTGGGGGCACGACGGAAACTGGTGACAGTGATGAAAGAACCGTGTTAGAACAAGGTTTGCCTGACAATAATGAGTAACTTTGTAACTCTGTAATTCAGTGATTCAATGAAAAAAAGTGCTCTGTCTTCTGAATTTGACATGTCACCTTTACAGGCGAGTCTGCGACTTAATCACTACCACACCAAGGAAATTAACGTTGGTAGAATATTATCTAGCGCATGTTCCAAAAAATCAAGTTTTCTAATGATTTCAGGAACAGTCTTGAAACGCTTCGCCTACAGCACAATCATGGATTCAGGCATCGCATCTGCCCCATTTACTGATTTGTCTTAAATCTACTAAGCGATTAGTTTTATTCGGGTCAGGGATGCAGCTTTCTGTTTTTGTTATGTCCTGTCGTGACATTAACAGTTCTGGCGCAGGTGAGTTGTTAAGTGTTCCTGGCCCATGAAACCCAAAGTTGATGAAAATGGTTAGCACTAACTTAAGTGTCCTGTATATAATGTTGGGCAGGGCACCTATATCAAGACCACGCAGGTCCGAATACAGACAACGCGACAGCTCAGTCTCACAGTTCACAGTCATTTTGCTTCGACTCACCGTGGCGTGTGAGCAGGCCAGGGGGTCTGGCTTGGCGTGGGCACCGGTTTGTGGGACTCACTAGCATGGCGCTGTAGATGTTGGAAGCGACCACGAGGATGCAGAGAAGGATGGGCCCGATGATTGCTCCCTCCAGGCCGAGGTAGTAGGCGCCCGCCAGCCACAGCCAAGCCCGTCAGGTAAGGGTGGCCACCCCTGCAATGAAGAGCACGGCCAGCTTAGACCACGGGGCCAGCAGGGACTCGGGGAGTCCACCCTGAGCCTCTCGACCATGGCGCTTATTCTCGAGCACATCAGGCTTGTTACCAACTTCCCTTTGTTTGCAGGGAACTGAGCATGGGTTGGAATAGCAGAAGATCCAAGAATTTTCTTGCCCCACTAACGTAAGAGACACCTGCCCTTGTCTTGGGTCCAGCAACGGAAGGAGTGAAATAAAAGTGTCAACAGGTATCTAGCTCTGACTGAGGGGTTACGGCTGCCTAGAACGGGTTAGGTAAGTCACCTGTTCGGTCGGCTTCCTTCAAGAGTCACAGTGTGGCCATCAATTAATAGGTAATGATACCAGAGTATCACTGTCATTCAAAGATCAAGCTTCCGGCAACCTCCTAAAATACCGTCTTTAATCCACAGGCATAAAAGGCATCCTGAGGGCAATGTCTGTTACAAAGCCCAAGAGTTTTTATTTGGAGGAAGACCATGATGGGTGCCTGGTGATCACAGACTCATTATATAACCAGAAGGAGAACAGGTAAACCACAAGAACAGACCACAGAGGTCTAGTAAGGGACAGCAGGCATGAGGGCCTAAATATAAGGCATATTCCCTTTTTCAAAGACAGATCATTGGATCAATTTAGCATGGAACCAATTACTAAATACTCTGGACAGTCTGTGTTACATTACATTTCGGTATGTAACATTTAAGGCAAATAAGCCTTGTTTCTGGGTTTTTGTTTTTGCTTTTGGGTCACAACTGGCAATGTTCAGAGGTTACTCGTAGCTCTACACTATGGAATTATTCCTGGTGGTATTCAGGGGACCATATGGGATGCTGGAGATTGAACTAGGGTCGGACGCATGCAAGGGGAAACACTCTCCCTACTGTGCTATTGCTCCGGCCCCATAATGAGGCTCAGTCTTGAGGCAACCAACATGTTCATAATTTTTCTTTTTCATTACAAAGAACAGTCTGGAACAGTAATCCGTAAATACTATGTGAGCCATTTTCCTTAAACAATGTACTTGAAAACAATTTCTATCAAAAGTTGTATGTATGTATGTATGTGCATATGTGTGTATGTGTGTATGTATGTATGTATGTATGTATGTATGTATGTATGTATGTATGTATGTATGTATTTTGCTTTTTGGGTCACACCCGGCAATGCTCAGGGGTTTCTCCTGGCTCTGCACTCAGGAACCACTCCTGGCGGTGCTTGGGGACCATATGGGATGGCGGGGACTGAACCCGGGCCGGCCGTGTGCAAGGCAAATGCCCTACCCGCTGGGCTATAGCTCTGGCCCAGTTTTATTTTTGTTTTTTGGGTCACACCTGGCAATGTTCAGGGGGAACTCCTGGCTCTGCACTCAGGGAATTATGCCTGGCGTTGCTCAGGGGGACCATTTGGGATGCCGGGGATTGAACCCAGGTCAGCCGCATGCGAGGCAAAGGCCCTACTGTTGTCCTATCACTCCTATCCCTATCAAAAGTTTTAAAGCTTTAGGGGTTGGTGAGGTAACAGTGGCTAAGGCACTTGCCTGGAAGTGGCTGACCCAGGTTTGATCCCCGGCAGCCCATACGGTGCCCCGAGCCTAACCCCTATATGCAGAGCCAGAAGTAAGCCCTAAGCATGCTCAGGTGTGGCATGAAAACAAAAGCAAACAAAAAGTTTTAGCACGCTAAAAATAAGTAATTATTGGCATTTTTACAGGGAATTGCTGCGTTGTTTTTGATGCTGGAGACTGAACCCAGGTCCTCAATCATGCAAAAGCATGTACTCTACCACTAAGCTTTATTCCCAGCCAAATTTGGCAGCATTCAAATAAAGTTCAGGTTATTAAAAAATAAGAATTAAGAATTTACTCAGGTTGGGATGCAGCTCAATGGCATACTGCCATGACTCACTTGCATAAGAATCTGGACTTGCTCCCCATACGGATACAACAAAGAGGAGAATTCTTGCGGCTGGAGCTAGCACAGTGGATAGGGCATTTGCCTTGTATGCGGACAAACTGTGCTCGATCCACGGCATCCCATATGGTCCCCGAGCACACCAGGAGTAATTCCTGAGTTCAGAGCCAGGAGTAACCCCTGAGCATTGCCAGGTGTGACCCAAAAAGCAAAAAAAAAAAAAAGAATTCTGACAAGATCTTTCATCTCCTAATGATATTTTTTATTAAGATAAAACATATAAAACTTCTAGTTGGAAACTATAGTATAAAATAATTGCAAAATTAAAAGAAAGAGAGCGCTTTTAATTATAAACCACATAACTACAAGTAATTGCCATTTACATTTCAACTCTTAAGACTTGCAAACCACACTCTACTGAGCTCCTTTCATCTTGAAGTTTCTCTGGCAAGTTTTAGGCACAGTACTTCCACAAGGCTTACTATGGCATTTCTTGTCCTTGAAACATTTTGCTCCAAGTTTGCTTTTAACTTACTAGCACAACAAAGTAGCACACCAAGTGGCTCTGCGGACTTTTACGTAAACTAAGCAGCCCTCCCCTCGATAAGCTTTCACCTCCTCATATGCTGATTTCTTTATGCTTCATTTCAATGAAAAAATATGACAATCTGGGGCCGGAGCGATAGCCCAGTGGGTAGGGCGTTTGCCTTACACACAGCCAGCCCATGCCGGCCAGGGTTTGATTCCCGGCATCCCATATGGTCCCCTGAGCACCGCCAGGAGTAATTCCTGAGTGCAGAGCCAGGAGAAACCCCTGAGCATTGCCAGGTGTGACCCAAAAAAAAAACATATGACAATCTTAGAAGACCATTGTGAATGTGAGTAGCTGAACAGAATTCAACATGACATCCTAGGTTCCAAAAAAGCTTTGTGACTGTGAATGTAACTGAAAAGAACCTGCTTGACTTATTCAAAGTAATTTCTTTTTTTTTTTCTCTCTTTCTCTTTATTTTTTTTTTTTTAATAATTTTTTTTATTTTTACAATTACAAAGATATACAATTAAAAAGTTCATATTTGGGTTTTGGCCATACAGTGTAGCAGCACCCATCCCGCCACCAGTGCCCATCTCCCACCACCAACGTCCCGGTTCCCTCCCCCTCCCCCCAGCCCTCCTCCATGGCAGGTTCTTTATTTCTTTCCATTTCTCTATCTTTCTCTTTTCCTTCCTCTCCAGACTATGGATTACAAAACATACATTAAAGGGTTGTCATGTGTATCCTTTTGCCTCTATTTAATGCTCAGTTCTAGGTTGGCATTAGTACCCTCACAATTGTTAGCACACTGTTCCATTTTCTGTCTTACCTAGCCTCTGACTCCCACACGTTTGTGATAATTTCCACCTTTGACAGGACCTCCTGATGTATGTTTCACTTGACCTTGGATATTGGTATCATAATATGTACCTATATATTTATGTTATGCAGATAAATGCAGTCATTCTGTAACTGTCTCTCTCCTTCTGGCTAATTTCGCTCAACATAATCTTCTCCATGTCCATCCATTTGTAGGCAAATTTTATAACTTCATTTTTTCCTAACAGCTGCATAGTATTCCATCGTCAAAGTAATTTCTAAGAGAGATAAAAGTCTACAAAGAAGCATATGCACATGTATGCATATATGTATACATGTGTTTATATCACATACATATATAACATATATGCCATATGGCCAAAGTTCTTCCTTGAATGCAACTTGCATTCATCTTAAGACCAAACTATAATTGGAGATTTCTGCTTGATGAGATTTGGTTTTACAGGGAATTTCTCAGACATATAATCCAATAAAATTTTCCTTTCTTCTAAAGGAGTGCCAGGGCCAGGGTGCAGTTCCATAGCGCGACTGGTATTAGTCAGGCTCTTTCATGTACCGGGCCCTGGGTTATCTCCCTGGCATCACTTAATCACTTGATCACTTGACACCCCGTTATTCGTCGATCTGCTCAAGCAGGCACCAGTAACGCTTCCATTTGACCCTAACGTTTCCATTTGATCGCTTCTCCTGGCATCATCAACAGGAAATAAAACAGAAACATAATAAAGCAGAAAAATAAGAAGGGCACAGGGGCTTTTAAGATAAAACATTAACGTATCATTAGATTTCAAGTTTCTTACATAGACTTAGGAATCTTTCTAGGTGAAATGCCACTTAATTATGTCTTCGTTATAGACTGACTCATTATTAAATCATACTTCGATTATGCCAAGGCGTTGCAAAAGACTATTTCACTGAACACTCCTAATACCTGCGCTTTGTCCCAGCCCCCTAAGGCAGAAACCAACCCATCAGCCAAAACTCCTCAAAGAAAGGGCACAGGAATAGATAAGATTCACAGCAGCGAGGCTCTGGGGAACACTTACCCGATATATCCGAATAGATGGCAGTATCTACAAAGTACGTCGGCAGAAGGTGGAAAACCAAGAGTAAGACAGCCTTGCACCCTAAGCCTTGCGTCAGCCACAGGTCCAGCACTGCAGGCACGGCTGCCCAGCACGTCCCCAGAAAGGGCACTGCTCCCAGGATTGCTGCCAACGCTGCCCAAGGACAAAAAAGGACACAGAACACTGTCATCCAGCAGCAGAACCTGAGCACCCACCACTGAAAAGCTTCCCCAGCAAACTGGTTAAACAATCTCAACTCTGGAATACTAATACGTCTGCTGAACTCAGCTGCTTAGTGAACTAACATCCCGGCGTCTGAACTGGACATTGAAAATCTTTCTGGACATTTCTGGCGTATGTCTCCCTCATGTAGTTTTTTTTTCCCTTTTTGGGTCACACCGGTGACGCTCAGGGGTTACCCCTGGCTCTTTGCTCAGGAATTACTCCTGGCGGTGCTTGGGGGACCATATGGGATGCCGGGATTCAACCCGGGTCGAGCACGGCAAGGCAAATGCCCTACCCGCTATGCTATTGCTCCGCCCCATGTAGTTGGTTTTAAGTAAAAACATTTCTGTGTCCAGTAATAGCTGCTACTTTTTTTTGGGGGGGGGAGGTCACACTTGGCAGAGCTCATGGGTTACTCCTGGCTCTGCACTCAGGAATTACTCCTGGCAGTGCTTGAGAGACCATATGGGATGCCGGGGGATCAAGCCTCGGTCTACCGCCTGCAAGGCAACACACTACCCGAGTGCTATCACTCGAACCCATAGTCTGAATCAATGTTTAGGTAACAGTGATGGTATCACACACACAGTGACCATTAACATAACTGTAGAGCAAGAGTCAAAAACGTGTGCTGGGGTCCACAGCCAAATCAGAAATGATTTTCAAAACCCCAGATCTGAATGTCTGTTTTTCAAGTTCTTCTAATGAACTGATGTTTCTTTTCCCAAAGTGAGGGAAAAGAAACCCAGCTGGGCGCCCTCCTCCAAGCACGCTGGAGACAGCCTGGCTGCCCCACCCCCACTGGAACTGTGGGTTCTAATTCTGGTCATGCGGTCACCAGGCACGATCCCGGAAGCTCTGCTCTCTTCACCACAGACCAACTGCCCGCTGCCTCTCAGAGATCACCGCCACCACGCGCTCCCAGGCTGCCTGCACATCGGAGGGCGCTTCAGTGGCCACTGAGCGTAAGGAAGGGAATGGAAGGAAGGAATGGGCAGAGGCGAAAGGGCGAAGACATGGCCACAGAGGTAAGAGGGGAAGACAGGCTGCACAGAAATGAACAAAGCAGAGGGAACCGGAGGGTAGCACAGTGGGGGAAGCGTCTGCCTTGCACGTGGCTGCCCCTGGTTCAATCCCCGCACCACATCCGGTCCCGAGTCCCACCAGGAGAGATCCCTCGACACAGAACCAAGAGTAAGCCCTGAACACTGCCGGGTATGGCCTAAAGAACAAAACAAAAAGTAAAAGGTGGGGACAGAGGTAGCAATGAGGAAAACGGGAAAAGGCAAATCATCCGGTGCTTATGGACAAGGATCTGATCTGAGCAGGCCTCAGGCGGAGCACAGACAGCTGACCACTCTCAGAGGCTGTCGCTGCGCACCCGGCCACAGCCCTACCCCTCAGACCTGTACTGTCACAGGACTAAGCTGCTTCACCAACCCACGGGTCCCTGATAATGAGTTCAATTCAAACACCCACTGACTGCAAGCGATGTGGTATGTACTGGGCCAACTGCTGGAACATTGACTAAACACACCCTATGGCAGAGCGCCTATGTCCTGGGGACCCTCCTTGCTACTGGGGAAACAGTAATAAATGAACACTGCAAATACTAGTTCTGCTCATCAAGTTGGATCTCAAGTCACAAAACCATGCAGCTTGAAAGTCAGGAAGATGACGCCTTCGCTTTCTTTAGGTAATTTTAGAGGAGAGCGGAAGTTATGCCACGGTTGTTACCTGATGGTATGAAGACAATATTGATGCCAAAGATGGTGTGAGTCAGCCAGGTATACAGCCCGTAGAAGCCAGCCATTTTGAGGGACGCGTCAAACACCCCCTCTAGAATGCCCGGAGACAAAGGGAAAGTAAATAAACGTACATATTATGAACCACAAATATAGTAACTTCTCTTTTTTCCTCAACAGCCTGAGAATGCAATTTTCATCTTATTTCAAAGAATCTTGACTCTATTTTAAAACTTGCAATCTGTTCACTATTTTTTTCTGATAAAAATGAAAGCTGAGACCTTCTAAGATACCAAAGTCAATGAACCAATTGATCAACTTTCCATTTCTGAAGTAGATCTTCCACTGCCAAAATTAATGAAAAGAAAAAATCACATATGAATAGCTGATGTCTGAGTATGGGGCAATAAGAAATCTAGGCTGTGCCTGGCCCTTTCATTTCCTCTGGGAAGGAACTTGTACTTTATCCGTCTTCTCTTGTCAACAAAACTCCCCCCAGCTCTTCCAGCACACAACTAAGCCTACAAATGAACTCTTAGAAATACTATCCATTAAGGCCAGTCATTGGGAGACCAAGTATCGGGGGAAAATAACTTATTAACTTCCAAGTGAAATTAGGAAGAATAGCACACACACACACACACACACACACACACACACACACACACACACACACACACACACATTGGTGATTAAAAGAATGAAGGGCAGGAGAAATTGCAAACTCAAGTACTTCCCTTCCTGCTTTTTGTATACCAAGATTACTAGGGCAAGAAAAAACTGCTCAGAGAAAGCACAAAGACTTTGAAGTTATTCCAAGGTGCCACAAAATTCCAAACCCAGAGCTGCTACCGTACGGGAGAGGCGCGCTCAAGGGCTCGAGAGAGAAGCAGGAGACAGCGGTAGCAAAAGGAGACCGTGCAAGAAGCAGACGCCACGCTTTGCTAAAGCACAAACAAGGTCTGCCACCTGGAACCGAGAGCTTAATCTAAATACGGCCTTGAGACCAGGGATTGTAAAACCCTCCCTCATTGTCCAGACCCAACAGTTTCATTCATGACTTTGTGGTAACATGTAAGCACTGGCAATAAGAATATAGGCTGTTTCTTTTAAAGCATCAAAAAATTGAGAGGAAAACCACCCAAAATAGGGATGACCCAAACAGCTGAAGAGGTAAGAGGGGAGAGAAAGAGAAAATGGCAGAACTTCAGTTTTCAAACCTCTTGGAGAAGGAAAAATAAACATGGTTTCTCGAAGACAGGGAGAAGCCAAGAATAGGAGGAATGGGAGAAAAGGAAGTATGTTCAGTAGGGGCAATGGTTGAGAAAACAGCACGTTGAAAATGCCCAAGAGCTAAAATAAAGACAACAGTGCGGCCTGTCTAAGCACACCTCTCTGTGAACGAAAGGTCCAAATGGATACACAGTCAGATTCCCCATAAACACTATTATCTACATGCATGGCACAAAGGCATGTATGTGAGTTTGTGCCTTAATCATTCAACAATCCACCTGACACCTGTCCACCAGGAGCTTGAGCAGGTTCAGGGTCTCAACCCTTCACCCCCTCTATCTTCATCCCTTCCCCATAGGATCATGCTAGTTTCCTAACGCTTCACTTCTGCTATCAGAGGGGAAAGCGCATTCTCGCTCCTTTTCTAAACTGAGCGACAAACAACTAGCCAGAAAACTTGGGGTCTCGCCAGTGACCTGCTTTTTAGTGAGACAAGAACCAAAACAGTTTCAGCCGACGGAGAGACAGACAAACTGACATCAAGAAGCTCCATACCCTAAATACACTGTGGCGCACTGGGCCTGGGGTGAGCAGGATGCACATGTCTAAGGCAAAGGAACAGAGAACAGCAAAGACTAAATTCTGAGGCCGGGGAGATAGTACAGTGGGGAGGGCACTTGCACTGCACACAGCCAACCCACGCTCAATCGCTGGTACCACATACCCTGAGTACTGTGAGGAGTGCCCCTGAGAACTGCCTGTATGAACCCCCGCCCCCCAACAAAAATTCAAGTCTGGGCTAAGAGAGAGTTCAATGGTCAGTGCATGCTCCTCAATGCAGGGAAGCCCAGGTTCAATACCTGGCCCTGTACTGAAGCACCCAGCACCAAGCCAGTAGTAGCCCCTGGCCATCACTAGGTGTGGCCTGGAAAACAATAAACAACACACAAAAAATTAAATTCTACTACTCCCAACTTCCTGAAGTGAGGTCTGCCCTCTTCTCTTTCTAAAGGCAAAAGTAGGAAAACCCCCTCAAGCATTAGCGACCCTGAGCCTGTATGCTTCCCCTTCCTGTAGTACAAGGCACCTCCGGCAGGTGCTCAGAGAGAAGGGCTCCAAATGTGCTGCCAAGGAGCATGGGGAAGAGGTGCCCACCACCAAGGAGGCACGCCATCCTACTGGGAACGCCAAGGAGGCATGCCATCCCACCGGAATGCCAAGGGGGTATGCCATCCCACTGGGAATGCCAGGGGTATGCCATCCCACCGGGAATGCCAAGGGAGTATGCCATCCCACCAGGAACACCAAGAAGGAACGCCAAGGAGGCATGCCATCCCCCCCGGAACGCCAAGGAGGAACGCCAAGGTGGCATGCCATCCCACCGGGGACGCCAAGGAGGCATGCCATCCCACTCTGAATGCTGCCAAAGAGGCACGCTATCCCATTGGGAATGCCTCCAAGGAGGCATGTCATCCCACCAGGAACACCAGCCGTCACACAAGCACTGTGATGGAGCATTTCAGGAGAGGAACTATTTAATTCAACATTTCCTTATTACTGGTGCAGGGGTTTGTCTTCGACAATGCCTAATGCCCAGGGACTCCTTTTTCGCTTTTTTCTTTTTTGGTCACACCTAGCAATGCTCAGGAATTACTCCTGGCAGTGCTTGGGAGATCATATGGGATGCTGGGGACCAAAATTTGGTTGGCAGCATGCAAGGCAAATGCCCTACCCGCTGTGCTATCTCCCCAGGTACTCTTACTTAATGCCGCCTGAAAATTAACAAGGGCGGTTGCAATTACAGGCAAATAAAAAAAAAATAACCCATACAGTTTGATTATAGGCTTATTAAAATTAATTCAGTGATGTTTAAAGCATGGCAGTGAGAAACCGCACACAACACAGAGTTTTTGAAGGTCATTTTCCTTTGAAAACTCAAAAGAAGTTGTTCATGTCTACTGGACCCATTTATATCAAGTGGGTTAAAAACAAATATATACAACTTGGCTATTGAAGAATTTGAGCGAATTAATTTTCCCAATTCCAGCAGAGGAGCCTATTACTGCCGGGCTACAGCGCCGCTATGGCCATGCAGTTCACCAATAAATGCTGGTTTCAGAGGTGACTACAAGAGTATGCCACCTGCACGGCAGAGCCTGGCAAGCTGCCCATGTTGTATTTGATATGCCAAATACCAGTGACAATTACAGACCTCATTCCCATGACCTAATGGAATGGTTTGAGACTCTTTATGTTCCTGGAGCAAGCAGGTGCCCTTTGGCTCTACTAGCATGAGACAGGACATATGGAGATGTTACTGGTGCCTGCCTCGAGCAAATCCATGATGAACAAGAAGACAGCGATACAGTGATACAGTGAATTATGCCTCTTTATTCCAGGGTCAGAGAGACACCCTTTAAATAAATGAAACACATTTTCTTAAAAGCTTTACACTCGGGCCACTTTAATTTAAACAAATACTGTTTAGAACTTTAAGTGTATAAGGAAATCTTTCCAATAAGTATTTCATTTGCTCAAAGTCAAAAGTGAAAATACAGATCTATGAAATGATACTTGATATAACAAAAACTCTCCAAAACTGAGAGGCAGAGGTGGGAAGTATGACCGCTTTCTAGAGGAAAATCTTTTGGAACACACATTCTCCCAACTAACTCGCCATTCCCACCCGTGGGCACCCAACAGCTGTAATCCCACAAGCAAGAGCCATACCCGTGTGCATGCACTCGTGTGAAAATATCACACACACTAAATTGCACTGAGGCCGTGACAACATGCAACTTAGTAATGTGCAATATCTCCACCAGAGCAAGCAGGATGGGAGCGCCAGGGAAGAAGGGGCGATGCGGACATTCGGGGCACACCATGCTCTGACGGGGAGGAAGATGGTCCGGGGGGAGCATGCCGCGCAGCCTGAAATCCGTGGAATGAAAACTCAGGGGACTCAATTTAGAGGAATGTGCATTCAGAATGGAGAACAACAATGAGGGTTCAAAAAGTCAATGAAACGATGGTTGTAATGTGCCCACATACTTGAGAAGGCAGAGCCTGAATAACAAAGACACTTTCACTCTCTTGGCCATGCACTTAACTCCCGGCTGCAATTTCACTTTTAATTATTTTTAATGGACCATACAGAACAAGTTAAGTGATTTCTACATAATAGAAATCATATATGATGATAATTTTTATCATTATCAAATTGTAATATAAAATTACAAATTGTAGTGTAAAATTGCATAAATACTTTTCCACTTACAATTTTTCTCCATAAAGAAACAATTTCCCTCGTGAAAACAGATCTTCAGAATAAAAGGGGAAAAAATAACTATCATGACCTCTTAGAGCTAAAACAACCGGTGTCTTATGAAGGTTCTCCAGAGGAAACCGCAAAGTTCAGGCATTTTGATTCACTTTGAATTTAACTCCAAAGAAAAAATTGAACAAAAAGGACTTCAACTGCTAAAAAAAAAATCTTCTATTACAATATTTATACAACGTGATAGATACATAGAGTTCTGGCTAGATAAATGAGATCGTTTAGTATGTACTATAGTTTTCAGTCTTGACAAAATCTATCAGCTTTAAGAACCATTAAAACCGAGAGGTTTGGCTACTATATTAAAAGGAAGATGTTTTGGGGACAGAGAGATGATAAAGGTCCATGTAGCCAGCCTTCAAGCATGACCGAGTACGGCCTAGAGGCCCTTCCCCCATCCCCCACCCTGCCCACCCTGCTGGGGCGGTTGGATGATCCCAGCACCACAGAGAGTCTGAAGGGGGCCACATCCGGTGGTGCTTACTAGCTACTGCAGGGGTGGTGCGTTGAGGAGGGGCTGTGGTTCCTGGAGATGGAGCCAGCACTCCTGCAGGCAAAGCATGCCCTGGGCCCTCGGAGCCATCTCCCTGGCCCTCTTTACCCTACTTCACGTCCACGACTCTACCCAGGGAACCTGGCACTGAACCACTGGCGTGTATGACCAAGAGTGGCTGGGAGGGACCCCCAGAACTCCTGACCTGCTTAATTAATAAAAGATAAAGTGAAAGGCCTTTGTCCCAATCTACTTTTGAAACCAAGACATGGACTATTTATTACAGTGCATCATTATTCCTACAATGCTAGGCAAAGAAACCCAATTTTCAAACAAAACAAATACAGAGATTTCCCTATCTATCCACGGATGACAACATCTCTCTTAATATCAACTCCTCTCCCCTAATCCAGAGATCTTCATTTTCAGCTGCCAGCCTTGTGTGCTCATCTGAAGAGACTTTTGACAGTTCCAGAGATCTAACTCATGATGATCTGAGAGAGAAAAGATCGCACGCTAGTGTGTGTGAATTTTGTGTGTGAGCTGTGATCTGCAAATACAAAATTAGAAAAATGAATATAGAAAAGTTTCTGTCAGAATGAGAGTCCATGCTAGAAAATGAAAGATTAAATCTCATCCTTCCCAAGGTTCAGTATGGATAGATAGATGGTATTCTGTGGCGCGTGACTTACCAAGATTACTCCTGCTCTACACTCAGAAATCACTCCTGGCCGTGCTCAGGGGATCATAAAGTTGCCAGGGATTGGCCATAAGCAAGGCAAATGCCCTACCTGTTGTACTATCTCTCTAGCTCATCTCCTTTAGATCAGCTTAATCCCACGTGACCAATCAAGGAAGCAAGATATAGATGAGGACTCTTCTGGAGCTACTTTGTAAATGTTAGACTCAATAACGCCCAATTCAAGGACTGCCGAATAAAGACAAACAAGATCTTTTTTAAAAAAAAAACCCAAAACTTTCATAGTTTTTGCTAACAGGAAAACGAGGAAAAAAAGAGAGACTACAATTTCAGAGGATATATGCTACTTGAACATAAGTGGGGTTTCCGAAACTCAAACTGATATCCTCACCAGCTGCTACATGAATACAGTGAAAAAAATAAGTTAAGATCAGCCAAGCAGGATTACCGGATAATTCAAAGAGACCTGTGGGAGACTAGTTACGAGCAGTGGTATTTTCAAAATGCACGTGAAAACAGAAATACCAGCCAAAAAATTCTCTACTCAAAAGAAGTTTAAGATCATCTGGCAAACAACTTGGGCCCAGGGAGAGCTCAGAGAGCTTGAGTGCAGGAGCCCAGGCTAGATTCCCCAGCAAGGCAGTGACCACCCCCAATGAAGAAACTACCGTGAATAACATGAGGAGTTCATACGAGCAGCTGTTCATCCACGGTGCAAGTGTATTATTATCCATGAGTTAGAAGCAAGGAGAGACAGGGCGGAGAGAAGAACCAAGACAGACAGAAGTGGCCTAGAGAAGGCTCTGCCTGGTGTAATGACAAGAGAGGAAAAGGGAGGCCAGCACGCAGGGGTGTGGAAAGAGCTTGTGAGGGATAAACGAGAACAGCCTTGTGTTCAGAGACAAAGCTTGCGATTCCACGGCCCACAGAAGACCTGACCGAATGTCCTGGCCAGAACCTGTCATACACAGAGCGCCTCTGGCCTGAAAGTGAGCAGCCTTGCTACATGCAGTGGACAGTCGACTTCCTGCGGGGGGATGGGGGGGAGGGAGAGAACAGGCAGGAAGGCGCCGACGGCCCCACGCACCGGGAGAATCTGCGCCAACAGGAGGGGGTCTCTGAGAGGGTGAGGACCGTGAGGGGGACAAACACAAGCGAGGCACCAAATGGAGAGCCGGCGGGTGGGGAGCCGGCGGCACCGGCCGCCATCTTTGGAAACCACAGGCTTTACGGGGTGCAACTGCTTTGAGTGTTTATATTTTTCCTCGTCAAGATTTGCATTGCTCATAATATCCTGTCAAATTTTTGTTTGTTTTGAGCCATACCCAGTGGAGCTGGGGCAGGGAGAGCCTAGGGGTGCTGGGGACCAATCCCTGGTGGGCGGCTTGCAAGACCAGCACCCAGGCTGCTGTACCCCGCCCCTGTATTTTTTCCTTTGGGTGCAGAGTCCATCACTTCGGCTGCTGCTGAGACACAGGACGCTGGCATCAGAGCAGGGTCTGAGGGGCATGAGAGCAGCGCCGCACCCGCCCTACCTGATCGCTTCCTCCACAGACTGGCCAATGATATTGGAAGAGGGACCTGGCTGGGAGAGCGGGGTCAGGCTGATGACCCACTTCACGGGCTTGTAGTACTCGTCACTGGAGCTTAACAGATAGAACAGCGTGGTCAGGAAAATGATCTGCAAAACAGAGGACAGGACCAAAAACACTTGTTTGCAGAGGAGCCACAAACAAGGAGCCACGAACGGGCCTTAGGGCAGAGGTGACAGCGTGTCGGGGCGTACCAGAGACAGCACGAAGTTGAGCAGGGCGGTCCCGCTGTAGAAGAGGATGGTCAGCAAGGTGGTGGCGGTGGTGAAGAGCAGGCTCGCGTTCCGGCTCATGACGATCCACAGGGACTCCAGGATCTGACCAGGAAGCGAAGTGCAATATCAGAACGGCCGCCCGGAGAGAGGTTTGCGCAGCTACCTAGAGCACTGTTGAGGGAGCTTTTTGGAGCAACAGACTGAGTTTGATTTCATGGCCAAGGAAAGCAGGATCTATCTCTTCCAAGTATTATTAGGCGTCCACTAAGCACATGCCAGTTTCATGCCGCTTCTTTGAACACCGTGTTCCCCCCTCCCCCCACACACACAGGAGACCCTACTTTGAAGGGGCCTCACCTCATCAATAGCACCATGTTATTTTGGGAGATAACAGGCACTGTGAGACTGGATCTCAGCAGCAAGAAAACTGAAACCAAACATGCTTATATTCTTCCCAGAACGCTGCCTAGTTTAGCGCACTGCTTATGACACAACCATCTTTGGTATATTTTTTGGTAAGCCACATAAAATTTTAAAAAAACAACTTGAAGGAGGAAATAAAAGAACACCTCTATTTTCTGGTCATGCCCAACCCTGCTCAGGGGTTACTCCTGGCTCTGCACTCGGGGAATCACTCCTGCTGGCACTCGGGGACCATATGGGATGCTGGGGATCAGACCCAGGTTGGCCACATGTAAAGCAAACACCCTACCCGCTGCACTATCACTCTGGCCCCAGAACAGCTCTATTACAACACAGAAAAAATATGTGATATAATACTAAGTTTCAAAAACAAGAATAGAGGCGACCCCCAGTTTAGACCCCAGGAACTACATGAACCCTTCCCAGGCCCCCTACTCCCCCTTGAGCACTGCCAGTTGTAGGTCTGAGGTCCCTGCGCAGTTCTGGCGTGGCCCTGGAGACTCCAGACCACACAGTGCTGGGCCTGGCGCTCCTTGACACCACAAGGCCTGAGCAGTGCTAGATCCATGGGCCCTAGCGAGGAACACCTGCTGGCCAAGAAAAAGCGGCGTGCACCCTGCCAGGGGCCAGCACCGCAGCCCCACAGGGGAGGTTACTGGGGAGTCGAGCCAGAGCCATAGCTCAGAGCGTTAGAGCACGCTTCAGAAGCGCCAGCCCCATAAGTTTCCATTCTCATTGTAAGTCTCCCATCCTCATCACTGCACCATCCCTCTAGCCACCAAGCCAGAGGTACCCACAAGCCTTACTGAGTATGGTCCCAAAACCAAATAGGGGAAAAAAGAAAAATCAGGGAATACATTTTTACAGAGAGCATGGAAGCTATGTAAACATGGTTCACATTTAAAAAAAGTACCTATAGGAACGCATGATATATTAACTATTACTAAAAAGCTGTAAAAGATACACAGGATGGAGAGCAAAAACAGTTTTTAATTCCTGTCTCTTCATGGACATCAATTCCCTTAAGACAGGGTTCATTCCCATCTTCCCAAGGACTATCTACTACTTCAGTAAAAAGTGGAAGCTGGAGCGATAGCACAATGGGGGAGGGCGTTTGCCTTGCATGGGGCAGACCCAACTTCAATCCCGGAATCCCATATGGTCCCCTGAGCACTGCCAGGAGTAATTCCTGAGTGCAGAGCCAGGAGTAACCCCTAAGCATCACCAGGTGTGACCCAAAAAGAAAAAAAAGAAAACAATCAAGAGTGGAAGCAAACGATGCAGAAGAGCCTTCCCGTATGACTTTCACGATTCTCCATCAACCTCCTAACCGTTCTGTCAGGGAAGCAACACACTTGTGACCTTCCTTATATGACAGATGGGGAAACTGAGACTCAGAGACTTTTCAGAACCTTAAAACCCAAGAGCATGAGCCTAATGGAGAAGAACAAGAGCTGGTCCAGAACTAATGTCTACTTTGATGTTCAAGTGTCCTTTCCAAAATAATTAATGACTCTTACTGAGCTAACGCGCTTCTGTGCTGTAACTCACAATGTGAAACCTATTTGTGCTGAAGGGGCAGGCGGGGCAGTGGTGGTGAGAACTGGAGGGCACAGGTGGAGGAAAGGTCACACCAGTGGCGGGACTGGTGTTGGAACATTTAACACGGAAACAAGTGCATTATGAACAACTTGGTAAATCATGGTATTATAATTAAAACAAAAATTTTTTAAATGGTAGTTCTGTTTCTGCTGTGCATTCAGAAAATACCAGCTCATCTACCAATGGCCTGTGCAAGACTTTCCAGCCTCAAATGTGTTGTTACAAAGGCTGATTTTGTTGTCTGTGGCATTTCTTGCAGACCTCAGCTCGGCCTTCCTAAGAGAACTTTGACAGGCTAGATTAATTTACAAAAGCTTCTTATGGAAAATCTTGAAAATGCTTCACAATGCCTACAAAAAACACGCATGATTAATTGCTTGACCTTGTGGGATTAAGAAATGAATGAGCAATGGCAATGATTCCAAGGAACAAACCAACAGCACCTCAACTCGTGATTCCAACAGGCATTCTTTTGGAGGACTTTGGTTGTTTTGGATTTTTATCAAAAAAAAAAATTTTTTTTAAATAGTTTCTCTGGGTCACACTGAAATGCTTCATGGCCACTGTTAAGAAATTCGCTGCTACATTCACTGTAATCTCCCACTCAAGTGACCTTTCTGTGTCACCAAGGAAGATAAGAGAGAATGATTCAGAATATGAAAGCATTTGGATTCTCTAAGTAGAAAGGCAAAAAGAAAAAAAATTAGTCAAGGATTATTCCTGAGAGTTTCTCAAATTATAGTTTATTATTATTATTAATTATTAATAATAATAATTATTGTTATTATTATTATTTGCTTTTTTGGGTTCCACCCAGCAATGCTCAGGGGTTACTCCTGACTCTGCACTCAGGAATCACTCCGGCGGTGCTTGGGGGACCACATAGGATGCCGGGGATCGAACCCGGGTCGGCTGCATGCGAGGCAAATGCACTACCCGCTGTGCTATAGTTTGGGTCCCTTAATTATTTTTATGTGATAGGTAGTGATGCAAAAGAATGTTAATTTTTGCATATGGTTAATATTTGAAAGATTTACAGCACTCAGCAAACCCACATCCCACATGAATGTACATCATAAAAACACACAAGGGTAAAATATGCTTTTTGAGAAGGACAGAGATAGTATAGGAGGTTAGGTTGCTTGTCCTAACACAGCCGACTGTGATTCAAACTCAAGTATGAATTTCCATTTCTTGTATGGATCCCTGAGCATCCCCACGCGTGATCTCAGCCAAGGAACCCTGGGCACAGAGCTGGAAGCAAGCTCTGAGCAACACTGGGGGAAGCTCAAAAGCCACAAAACCATACTGTTGCAGGACACCTAAAAAGCCTAGGCCTCTGCATCTGCCCTGGATTGCCTCCCTGCAGGTCACTTCATAGATAGGGGGTAGTCTGAATGTGGCAGTTTATCTGACCATGTATGCTGTACTAGCTGGTATATTCTCCCATGCTACCACAAGCATTGTGGGACTAGCTAGATCTTACCAGCATATTTGCCTGGCCACGTAGGATCCCTAAATAATTAGACCAGAGAGAAATGCTGTTTGCCTCCAAGCAAACAAGCATGGCTCCTTGATATACTCAAAGGCAACTAAAATACAAAACTACCATGAAGTAGAAGAGACTTGTGAAGGCTTGGAGAAATATTTAACTGGCATTAGTATTAGTCTTTGGTACAGAGACATGCCATCTCAGAAACCCCTTTTCTACCCTATAAAAGGCATTTCCAGGCAGATCTTGGCTCAAAACATTAGCATATAAAATGGCCTAGGTGAGGTGCAGAGAGGCATTACCTAAGGGCATTTGACCCTCCCTGCTTTCTATAACAGTGGGAGGGGAGGTCCGAGTTGCAGGGGTATAATACTAGCCTGCTTCCTCTCTCGCGCTCTCTTTTTTGGGCGCTTTTTGGGCCTCTCTCTTTGTGAGCTCGCACCCTTCTTGGGAGTCTTGTCTTCTCCTTTTACAGGGCCTTTACATGTGGTGGCTGCCATCTTGGCCTACACGTGGCTGGGGTTCTAGCTGGGAATCCTAAGCACAGGGCTTTTCCTTTTGCTGATTTGTATGCCTGAACCTATGATAAGTAAAGCCTTTTAAAACTGCATCTGATTCCTGAGTTTTCATCCATTCCTCGCGGGCTTTGGAGGTAGAAGGGAACTCGCTTCCCGGCACTGTCGGGAACCCCGGCGGGCTCCCCGACACCATACCAGCATAAAAAAGAATCCATATTGAGCCAAAACAGACCAATAGACTTCTAACAGAGTACAAAAAAGTTCACAGATGATTTCAACTTCCACACTGTGGCTGTACTTGAACATGACATGGGTTGAGTTTGGTACAGTATTGAAGCGGAGACACAACTATCTGAGGTCACTAAAAGATTCCTCTCTTCCAAGTGCCTATCTGTGCGGAGACGAGGTTTACCTCACACACTTTAATCAAAGTGCTGTATTCCAACAGACGGAAAACAAAAGCAGATAAGCAAACCCAGACATGGAACAGATTTGTAAAAACAGGCGAGAAAAGCATTCTTCTGCCTACACCCGTTTCTGCTGGGATGGGGTGGGATTGGCTCTTGTGCCAGAAGCAGGACACATGTGTTTTATGTTACCAAGTAATGTTCATTTATAGTGAGAGCATTTTTTTAGTTCTTAGTCTTTAACTTCTTTTTTTCTTTTTTTTTTGCTTTTTTGGGTCACACCCGGCAATGCTCAGGGGGTTACTCCTGGCTCTGCACTCAGGAATTACTCCTGGCGGTGCTTGGGGACCATATGGGATGCCGGGGGATCGAACCTGGGCCAGCACAGGCCGGCCGTGTGCAAGGCAAACGCCCCTACCGGCTGGGCTATCGCTCCGGCCCCTCTTTTTTTTTTAGACAAGAAATCTCCCAAGGGAGGAGAATGCAAGCACAGAGGGACCCATAAAAGCAGTCACCTCTCAGAGAGATGCAAATCAAAACAACAATGAGATACCACTTTACACCACAGAGACTGGCACATATTCAAAAGAGCAAGAACAACAAGTGCTGGCGTGGATGTGGGGAAAAGGGGACACTCATCCATTGTTGGGTGGGAATGCCGGCTGGTACAGCCTTTCTGGGAAAACAATATGGACTTTCCTCCAAAGACTAGAAATTGAACTCCCATTTGACCCAGCCATACCACTCCTGGGAATCTACTCTGGGAAACCAAAAATACGCAGCGGAAACACCATCCCTACTTTTATGTTCATAGCAGCATTATTCACAATAGCCAGAATCTGGAAGCAACCAGAGTGCCCGAAAATCGATGACTGGATAAATAAGCTTTGGTACATCTACACAATGGAATACTATGCAGCTGTTAGGAAAAATGAAGTTATAAAATTTGCCTATAAATGGATGGACATGGAGAAGATTATGTTGAGCGAAATTAGCCAGAAGGAGAGAGACAGATACAGAATGACTGCATTTATTTGCATGGCATAAATATATATGTACATATTATGATACCAATATCCAAGGTCAAGTGAAGCATATATCGGGAGGTCTTGTCAAAGGTGGAAATTATCACAAGCGTGTGGGAGTCAGAGTTTAGGAAAGACAGAAAATGGAACAGGGTGCTAATAATAGTCGAGGGTACTAATGCCAATCTAGAACTGAGCATGAAATAGAGGCAAAAGGATTCACATGACAACCTTTTAATGTATGTTCTGTAATCCATAGTCTAGAAGGGAAGGAAAAGAGAAAGAGAGAGAGAGGCAAAGAAATAAAAGAACCTGCCATGGAGCAGGGCTGGGGAAGGGGGGAGGGAACCGGGGATGTTGTTGGTGGGAGATGGGCACTGGTGGAGGGACGGGTGCTGAAACACTGTATGACCAAAACCCAAACATGAACTTTTTAATTGTATATCTTTTTATTTGTATGGAGATGGGCACTGGTGGAGGGACGGGTGCTGAAACACTGTATGACCAAAACCCAAACATGAACTTTTTTAATTGTAAAAAAAAAAAAAAAAAAAAAAAAGATCAAAGAGCTTTAACATAAAAAAAAAAAAAGCAGTCACCTCTTCATCTTCTACATAGGAAGCTAGAATGCCAAAATCAAGAAAGAGCAGACTAAGCATTATTTCAGAAACGTCCAAGTAAACCGTGATGAAGACAAAAAGAAAGCATTTTCTATGCACTGCTATCTCAAAATTCTTAACTTCTTTCTTTTCTAGCCTCTTTGGCTATATTCATCTATTGCTTTTTGCTAAAAATTACGTTTAAAAAATCCTAACACTACGCGGCGGAGAGAGAGAACCCAATGACTGCACACATGCCCTGCAGGTGGGGAGATCCACGGCTCCAGCCCGGCACGGTGTGGTCCTGGGCGCGGCCAGAAGTGACCCCTGTGCACAAGGCCACTGCCACGGTGGCTTAGCAACAAAACAAAACCACACCTAACGCTGCAAACCTCACTTCCGTGAACCTGATGAAAAGCCACAAGCTTACTGACAAACTCTCCCCCATCTCTGTGAAGCCACATGTCAAGATACCTCGCGCCCGAGCGACGGAGAGGAAGTGGGGTGGTGAGAGCTTCTGGAGGCTTCCAGCTGTTCCCTACCAGCTCCAGAGAGCGGGGCGCCGGGGAGGAGGCACGGTGGGAACATCACAGTGACAAGCTCAAGAGAGATGAGTGTGAGAGCATCTGGTTTCTGTCTTCCACTGGCACCTCAAAGGCAGTTCGCTTTTGAGCTGGGGGACACTGCTGTCCCTTCGGACACAGACACCTGAATCTGAGAGCCACAATGGGGCTTCTCTGCTTCCCAGCTGAGCACCCCTCCACTCCTACTCTTCAGCCACGGGGGGCACCGCGTTCTCTTGCACTTGGAGTTCTCCGAGCTGACCTGGTGGCGGTACTGAAGACTAGGGGCACCTGGGGTCAGTCAGACAAACGGTTTAGAAGGCTGAGCCCGAGGCCCAGGCTCAATCCCTTACACTGCACAGTCCCGAATACAGAGCCGAGAACAGGCCCTGATGTGGCCCCCAAAACAAACAGTAGAGAATGGGGTGCCACAGGCCATTTACATGCCTAAAGAATTCTGGGAATGAGTGTTACCGTTTGTATTTTTTGTTTGGTTTTTGGTCCATACCCAGCTGTGCTCCGGGGGCTACTCCCAGGTACCTGGGGCATCATGTGGAGCCAGGAATTGAACCTGGGTCCCCCACGTGAAAAAGCACACACCACGCTGGCTGGCTCTCTACAGCGGCTGGTCTGCGTTTGAGTCCCGTTGAGCGGCGAGTTTCTTACCGAAAGAAAAGTCTCGATATTCTCGTGTAATGCGAAGGAAGCGACGTCCTGCCAGTCTAGGATGTCCCGAGCCAGCTGTTCTGCCGGCTGATGTGCAGCTTGTGTCCCTTGTGCCTTCCGGAATGGGTCACATTCTAGGAAACAAAAAAGTCAGCTTTCCATCAAGTCATCTTCTTGGCTTTTTGGGTCACACCTGGCTATGTTCAGGGGTTACTCCTGGCTCTGCACTCAGGAATTACTCCTGGCGGTGCTCAGGGGACCATAAGGGATGCCGGGGATCAAACCCAGGCTGGCAGCAGGCAGCAAGGCGAATGCCCTACCCGCAGTAGTATGGCTTCGACCCTCATCAATGCCCTACCCGCTGTAGTATGGCTTCGACCCTCATCTTAAAGCGATCCAAGGAGCAAGTAATTCGTTGCAGATCTATTCAAGCCCTTCGGTAAGTACCTAAAGGTGAAAGAGGGGGCTGCAGAGAGAGCTCACATGAGCTTTGCATGCAAGAGCCCAGGAGCCTGGGTTTGAGTCCTGGCACTGTATGGCAGGAGAAGGTCAAAAAACAAACCAAAGACAAAGAAAAAGTGAAAAGCGTGTTATGTAAGAAAACAAGCATCTTCCCTTGCCTATTTTTGTGCCACACCCAGCTGTGCTCAGGGCTTAGCAGGGGGACCATACAGCTGAGTGCAATGCAAGTGCCCTACCTGCTGCTCTAGCTCTTCAGCCCCAAGAGAAAAAAAAGTTCCTAACATCTAAATCTGTACTATCCGGGGCTAGGGCCAGGGGAGATAGCAGAATGGGCCAGAGCCTCTTCCTTGGCACACAGAAGTCACACGTCTGATTCCTGACCGCATGGGCACCCAAGCACTGCGGGAGTGCCCCCTGAAAACTGCTCCAGGAGGGCCGGAGCAATAGCACAGTCGGTAGGGTGTTTGCCTTGCACGCTGCTGATCCGGGTTTGATCCCCGGCATCCCATATGGTTCCCGAGCACCACCAGGAGGGAATTCCTGAGTGCAGAGCCAGGAGCAACCCCTGAGCATCGCTGGGTGTGACCCAAAAAGAAAAAAAAAAAATCTGCTCAGGAGTAGCCCCCAAGCACTACCAGTCTGGCCCCAAAACAGAACAAAAAATAAATGTGTACTTTCCAGAATAGTGGCCACTAGCCACATGTGGCTATGGAGCACTAAAGCGTGGCTAATGCCAAAAACAGATATGAGCTGTTAATGCAAAGTACGATTCCAAAGACTTCATATCAAAAATAAACAAAGTATCTCACTAAAATTTTTTCTTAGGGCCAGAGAGATAGTACAACGAGTAGGGCGCTCGCCTTGCACACAGCTGACCCTCAGGGGGAGTGGCAGGTTCTGCCGTGGAGGTCAACCACCAACTCAGGTCACCACGTTGTGTCCTAAAGTCGCAGAACCTTAAGCTTGCAAAAGTTCAATGAATGAAATCCCAATGCTAATAAGAATCTGATGCGGTCAATGAGCTTATCATATAGAAGAAATTGTTTACACTCAAAATCCTTAGCTACAATGACTTACCTTTACAAACCAAGAATGGTACAGTCTGTCCCAAAGCTCAAGCACTTGCTTTTCAATTACAGCTGTGTTGTTCACCTTATCTCCAAGGATTTTTATGAAGCTGGAAGAAATACATGCAATCTGATTTAATATTTTATTCATTCGTTCATCTATCTATCTAGTTCCTCTGGCTTTTTGGGAGGCTCAGCTGGGGTGGCAGGCCAGGGCTAGGGCTCCGCCATCCCTCCCGGACGTCTTTGGGTCACACCCAGCTATGTATCAGGGTGCTTGAGTGACCATATGGAATCGCCGGGGATCAAACCGGGCAGCTATGTTCATGGCAAAAGCCCTACCTGCTACACTATCACTCCTGCCCCTGGTTTAATACTTTAGTAAAATTAATTTGGGGCGGGAGCAATAAGTCCAGTGGGGAGGGCGTTTGCCTTGCATACAGTCAACCTGGGTTCGATCCCCAGTACTCATATGGTCCCCATGCAGTGCTAGGATAGTTCCTGAGTGCAGAACCAGGAGTAATCACTGAGTATAGCTGGTGTGACCCAAAAAAGAAAATTAATATACACTGGACTTCTTACATTTGCTCCATATTAAACTAAAATGTTCATGCTATTTAAATGGTTCCTCATTACACTGGTTTCCCCTTGCCTCTCTACTCCTTAATAGTCTGAAGAAGTTTCCTTCTTTTTTCTTTTCTTTTTCTCTGTTGGGGAGAGGGTGCTCTTAAGCAGTACTCAGGGACTATAGGATACTCCCAGAGAGCCCGTTTGGCCAGATGGGCCAGCCTGTTCAGAGCGTGGCCAGCAAGGCTAGCCACTGGCTCGGCAGGGACTCAACCTGGGGGGCACCCAGCCTGCCTTCATCTTGGTGCTTTTCTATTCGTGGTCTCTAGGAGCTCACTAGGTTACATGGCAATGGTACAAGTAAAGCCCTAGTTACAAGCACACCTGTAGTTACAAGCACACTTAACCATATCTGCCCAGAGAAAACTTTCCCCATGTGACTGCAGGGACCATTATATGGCAGTCTTACGCCACACTGATCATTCTTGTAAAAATTACCCACGAACTGTGAGTGAAAATTTAGGGTCTTGGCTGTAAATGCAATTATTTCCCTGAGCTTGCTAAAAGCTGTGAGCACACAGGCTTCAGGGTTGCCGAGTACACACAGAGAGGCCGGCCCGCTGATCTCCTCATCCCATGTCTCCTTTGCGGAAGTCAGGTGGCAACTGAAGGGCATTCCCAGTGAATGTGGTCCCACTGCCTCCATTCTCCCAGCCCCCTCGCTCTTTTGCAACTCTCTCCTTACGCAGAGAGTTCTTACATTTTCTTTGGTATCATAAGTGTTCCACCTTTGGCCTTCATCTTTACTGCTAGCAGCTTCATATGAATTCACGAGGCTCTTTGGAGAGGGCCGCAGGGGCTCAGGAGCCCAGATGCCAGATGCGGAGCTGTTTGGCGCCAGGAGTTCAGAGGCTCCCAGCGCGACACCTGGGGGTGCTTGGGGCCTAGTGATGCTGGGATCGAAACTGAGGCGTTGTGACTGCAAGGCCTATGCCTCAGTCCTTTGAAGCTATCTCCCTCAGCTCTGAGAGCACGTCACTAAGTATCTGAATTAATATTCTAGGGGCCGGAGCGATAGCCCAGCGGGCAGGGTGTTTGCCTTGCGCGCGGCCGGCCCATGCCTGCCAGGGTTCGATCCCCAGCATCCCATATGGTCCCGAGCACCACCAGGGAGTAATTCCTGAGTGCAGAGCCAGGAGAAACCCCTGAGCATCGCGGATGTGACCCAAAAAGAAAAAAAAAATTCTACTGATTTGGGGGCCAGAGCAACAGCACAACTGGTAGGGCATTTGCCTTGCACGCAGCTGACCCGGGTTCAATCCCGACATCCCCATATGGTCCCCCGAGCACCACCAGGAGTAATCCTGAGTGCAAAGCCAGGAGTAACCCCTGAGCGTTGCCGGGTGTGGCCCCAAAAAGCAAAAAAATAATAATAATAATAATAATAATAATAATAATCTACTGATTTGGAGCCAGAGTAATAGTACAGTGTTTGCCTTGCATGCGGCCAACCCAGGTTCAATCCCTGGCATCCCATATTGTCCCCTGAGCACTACCAGGAGTACTTCCTGAGTGCAGAGCCAGGAATAATTCCTGACCATACCGGCTGTGACCTATAAAGCAAAAATCAAACAAAACAAAACAAAAACTATTGCTTTACTCCCAGGCATGTGGTACACCTGTGGAACTCAGCCTGCGGAGCCTGTAACTCTCCTAGCGTCGGCCTGGCCCCACTGCCAAGTCCCCCTCCGCTCCCCCTCATACCCTTCGTGTTTTTCCATAGTCTGAGAAATATAGTCATGTGTGATTTGTTAATTGCTTTATTTATATTCTACCCAAGAGAAAATAGCTGCTGTCTTTCACTTTCCACCTCATTTCTCTTCACATAATCACCTCAAGATCTGACCATGTTATCATTAGATCCAAGTTTCATCTTTTTTTTAACAGATGAGTAAAGACCACAGTATACCACAACTTCATTATCCGGCCATCCATGAATGGGGGTTTAGGTTGTAGTTCATTAAGTTTTGATATTATTACATAAGTATTGCCCACTCAGAGGCTACACGGATGGTTCCTAAGTTTTAGCTTTCACAAGTAACACTGCAGCGTACCTCTTTATATTCATTTTCTTTTTCATCACTGAAACAATAATGTTCGGGAATCATAGGAAATGGTCATCTTAAAGTTCTTGTTATTCATTGCTAAACTCTCCTGTATCAGGACTGTGCAAACTAGTTCTTTTCAACACTGTATAAGTGAACCGATTTTCACAAGTTGATGTTTAACTTCAACTGTATGAAATGAATTATCAATACTTCCTTCCTCGGCAGTAAGAGAGAGCCTTTCGTCCAAGCTGGTTTACAATGTGAAGTTCCTTTGTATAGCCTATACATACTTTATGCCTTTTACCCTCTAGGCGCTGGCCTTATGCATAACTGAATCAATCTTCTTTTTTTTTTTTTTTTTTTCCGGATAGGGGCGAAAGTTTAGACCACAGCCAGCGGTACTCAGGGCTGTGTTTAGAAATCACTCCCGTGGTGCCCAGGGAACCATGCGCGGTGCTGGGATTAAACGAAGATCCAGAACATGAAAATACCTTAGCCCTCAGCACCAATTTTTAAAATGCATTTTAAAATACATGTGTGTGTGTGTGCGTGTGTGTGCCTCTCATATCTGATTCATTTTTACACCAAAGTGAAATTAGTAAATATAATGAAAGTTATTATATTTGCATAATATTTTCTTCTTTCTCAGTTGTAAATGGCCTTCACCTATATTTTGTGACCTTTACTATAACACCCAGGAACATAACATAACACCCTTGGGCTCTACTTGCATGAGACAGGTCATATGGAGATGTTACTGGTGCCCTCCAGCAAATCGATGATGAACGGGAAGACAGTGATACAGAGTTACAGATGTGCTCTCCCATCTGAAAACTTGAGCCAGGGCCGGGTGACAGGACAGCGGGAGGGCGCTTGCCTTGTAGTGGATGACCGGGCTTGACCCCTGCCACCAGTCACATTCGCTAGAGCCCACCAGGAGTGGACCCTGAGTCCAGAGCCAGGAGTAAGTCCCTGAACACTACTGGGTGTGGCCCAAGGAAACAAATCTTTGAGCAAAAAGGTTTTCCCCCAAACTTGAAATGTGCTTCTATAAAATCTACGGCAGGCAGGGGGCCAGCTCCCGGGGGGGGAGGAGTGAAGGCCTGTGCGGGTGTCTCCTGGGGCCCTGGCACAACCAGCCACACCAGCACCGCCTGCTCCTAGTAGTGGGAGTGGCCATCACCACCCGGAACACCACCGGGAGACCCCTGTGAGAACAACAACAACAAAATAAACCAACCTAAAGTTCATTTCTTCCAGCAACCCAAATTCACATCCTTTCCCCTTTTCCCAACTAAGTTACAAAATCCAGAATTAAAAACATCTCCCGAGAGATAAACCAAGAATCGTGGGGCCAGAGGGAGAGCACAAGCGTAAGCACCGCCACAGAAGGAGTGCATTCCAGCAAGGACCACGAGCGTGTCCGCAACCCTCGCTACGCGAAGCAACATGGAGACAGGAGAGAGAAGCTCAGGGCTGGCTGTGTGAGCTCTGCAAGCACGGGGTGCAGAACATGTCGAACACCATGACCAAAGTGATTTCCCTGCCAGGAGTGATCCCTGAGCGCAGAGCCAGGAGTAAGCCTCGAGCACCGCTGAGTGTGGCCCCCAAAACAAGACAAAACAAAAACCAATAGGTGTGCAACCTCCAGCAAGTAGGACAACCAGGTAGCACATTTCAACACATAATCGTGGCAGAGGCCAGACACTTTTCTCCTCTTCTGCAAAAAAAGTAGTGTGCGGGACCTGAAAGACAGCACAGTGGGTAAGGCACTGGCCTTGCATGCGACCGGCGCAGCTTTAATCCTCAGCACCCCACATGGTCCCGAGTCTCACCAGGAGTGATCCCGGGAGCAGCTGGGGGTGGCCCAGAAAAAAATAAAAATAAAATACAATCTTAATTCATCTAAGCGCTATCATTCCTGCCAGGCTGATTTCAAGCACGACATTAAAGCGCTTAACCTGTTCCAGGTACAGACCTCCAGCCTGCTGGAGTAGAAGCACACAGGCGTTAAAATCGGTCTCGGATCTGAAACTACACTCTGCAGCTGACCACATCACTCCCAGGAATTTATCTGACCCACTGGAGTCGATCTCTTTTTCTGTGAAGTGAGCAAAATAATTTTGGAAACTGCTACAAGTTTCTTAGATCAAATCAAATAAATTGGAAGCAAGGCTGCAAGTGGGTCGTAGCATTTAATCTGCACGAATGTTTTTCTTCCTAAAGCTTTATTTGACTGCCCTATTTTACTGCCCTAATTCATCTGTGCTAACACGAAATAATTAGATCTATCCTGATCAAGCAGCAAATGACCGAGACTCAAACTGTTCACGTTACCAGTACTATTCAATATGATTATCCAGAAGTTTTCATTTCATTACCTTGTGGGTTATCCATTCTCGTCCATACTGATAGACATTATTAGCTGCAGAATTGAGAGCTCGCTGGACTACTTGGGCTTCAGGAAGCCAACTAGTTTAAAAGAAAGAGAGAAAAATATAAAAAATAAGTACACTTTTAGTGCACTGCACCAATGACTCTTACGATATATTTAAACCACGCAGTGACTGGCAGCTTTCAGCATCACCGCACACAGACACAAATCAATCAAATGCAGGAACCCTGGGGGGGCCCAGCTCATCAAATCCTCACATGAAGGACTTCCCTTCAAGCCTCGCTGAAGTTTTCCAAGCAATTTTCCCAGACTCTCCCTTGTGGTGTGGTGTAGTGTGGTGTGGTGTGGTGTGGTGTGGTGTGGTGTGGTGTGGTGTGGTGTGGTGTGGTGTGGTGTGGTGTGGTGTGGTGTGGTGTGGTGTGGTGTGGTGTGGTGTGGTGTGTGTGTGTACAATCAGCACCTGGGACAGTGGTTTCCAAAGTATTTTCTTGACTTCAATTTCATTTCTTTAAAACCTGCCTGTGAGGGCTGGATAGTATTTGCCTTGCACCACGGCTGACCTGGGTTCAATCCCTGGCATCCCATATGGTCCTGGAATCGAACCATATGGGAGTAATTGAACCATATGGGAACATCGCCAGAGTAATTCTGAGTGTAGAGCCAGGAGTAATCCCTAAGCACTGTCTGTCAGGTTGAACGCCTGTGGTGCCGAGAGATCAAACGCAGGTAAGTGCCTCACCCGTGGTTCTGTCTCTCCAGCCCGTGGCTTGCTTTAGTTCCAAAGGTAAAGACGGGGAGACCACCAAGAACTATACCTGCTGCTGCTACTGCTGCTACATGGAGCTGAAGGCCAACCCCAGCACTGAGCACACACAAGGCATCTTGAGTAGCGGCGTGCGATACGGACCGTGAGCTGCACCCCGCCCGTCACACACCAACTCCAACAGAAGGCCCCACTCACCGCGACCTATCTTCAGCCCCTCCCCCACTTCACCATACTCTCTCCTGTATCCCACACCGTTCTCGCACAAAAGCGACAATGTTCATGTGTTTCTGCAAGTCCTAGTATTCAACTTCACACACGCCAGATCCTGAATCCAAGTCAGTCATCTTGATTTTTGTTAAAACAATATCTTACTTTGCCCACTCGGGGTGATTTGCTAGAGTTTCATTAATCAAACTGCTGGTGACTTCAATCATATGCACGCTTTCTTGATGAACCTATAGAGGGAAAGGGGGGGAAAAAAGCCCAGCTGAACATTAGTTTTTTACGCTACTCAAAGAATGCTGCTATTAACGGTCAAATAATCATACATGTTAGTCTCAACTAGTTTAAACATTAGCACTACGTCCTATGATATATCCTTATGGGAAATAAAGCACAATATACACTCTTAGCTCCCTATCACTTTCAGAAACTCAACAATGTACTTAAGAAAAAAATATGTAAACTGGGAACAGAGGCGCACACAGCTGACCCAGGTTCAATCCCTGATACCACACATGGTCTCCCATGTCTTGCCAAGAGGGATCCCTGAGCGCAGATTCAGGAGTAAGCCCGAGCACGAATACTTGAATATAATTCTGCTGCTGTCAACTAATTATTACGACAGTGTTTATTCAGGAATTTCAAATCCTTACTAATTTTCTCTAAATAAAGCAATTATTGATGAACTGCCACGCGAGCCGGGCTGTGATAGTCTGGTCTGCTGGGTGGAGTTGTGATGAGAAAGAAGTCCGGATGTGGAAAGCGGCAGTATGCAAGAGTATGCCACCCGCATGGCAAGCCTGGCAAGCTGCTCGTGTAGTATTTGATATGCCAAATACCAGTAACATTTATATTAGGTCATTCCCATGACCTAATATAATGGCTTGAGGCTCTTTATGTTCCTGGAGCAAGCGGATGCCTTTGGGTTCTACTAGCATGAGACAGGACATATGGAGATATTACTGGTGCCCGCTCTAGCAAATAGATGATCAACAGGAAGATAGTGATAGTGATAGTGACTAATTTTCTATCTACTTAATTCTCCCAGTGACAAATTCATTCTACTCCTAACTGTAATAATTTGTTTGCCTATTTCTCCTTTTCAATTCTGAATATTTCGTGATTTTTAAAGCTCTAATGTTAGGGACATATACATTTATTGTAACTGTTACAAATTACTGAAATAGTAACTATTTTTTTATTATTATGCTCTTTTGGGTCACACCCAGCAATGTTCAGGGGTTACTCCTGGCTCTGCACTCAGGAATTACTCCTGGAGGTGCTCAGGGGACCATATGGATGGTGGGGATCAAACCCGGTCGGCGGTGCAGGGCAACGCCCCTACCTGCTGTGCTATTGCTCCAGCTTTATCGTAAGAATGTACTTGTCTCTAGTAATTTTATTCCTTATGCTGTCACTACTATAACTATTCCCATAACTATGGGGGAATAGTTGTTATAATGGCAACTATGGGGAATAGTTATAGTAGTGACAGCTCCCCGTCACTACTCTCCTCTGTACAGGTTTCATGGTACATTTCTTCTTTTAATTCTCTGCCAATCTTTGTGTTGTTGTTTTTTTTTTAATAGGTACCCAGTGGCACTCAGGTGGTGGGGCTTGACAGCTAAGCCCCCAGAACAATCAGGGTCAATCTATTTTTTTTTTTTTCTTTTTTGGGTCACACCTAGTAATGCTCAGAGGTCATTCCTGGCTCTGCACTCCAGGAATTAATCCTGGAGGTGCTTGGGGCCCAGATGGGACGCCAGGGAATAGAACCTGGGTAGTCCGTGTACAAGGCAAATGCCCTACCCACTGTGCTATTGTTCTGGCCCCAATCAGGGTTAATCTAAACCCTGTAGTGCCCAAGGAGACACACTGTGCCAGGGATGGAACCAGGGTTAGGCATAGTTCTGCCACTAATCCACTAATCCATCTCCACAAACCTTTATTGTCAATTGTTTATACATCTTAATCCATCTCCACAAACCTTTATTGTCAATTGTTTATACATCTTAGATTTAAAGAGTATCTTTTAAAAACACTATCTAGTTGAAACTTGGATTTTGTTGTTGTTGTTTTGCTTTTTGGGTGAATTTTGGCGATGGTCAGGGTTTACTCCTGGCTCTGCACTCGGGAATTACTCCTGGCAGTGCTCAGGGAATATGGGATATCCCATCTGGATATGGAATGCTAGGTACCAAACTGGGGTCAGCTGTGTGCAAAGCAAACACCCAACACACTGTACCAAAGCTTTTTAAAAATATTTTAATACCTTTATTTAATTTTTAAAATATTTTTAAGATAGAAGAATCTCTGCATTCTGATTATTCAGCTGCTTCATAGTAAGATGACTCCTGACAGAACGTTTAGGCCTGTCATTCTGCCATTTTTATGCTTATTGCTATCTGCCTCGCTGCTAGCATTCTTCTTTCCTTGTGTTAAATTATCTTCTAGCAAATCATTTTGATTTCCCTAAAATCTCTAGCACTTGCTACGTGTCTTAGGCCCAGCACATCTTTAGTTTCTCACTACCATCGGAACAGATGACGAATCACATTAAAATATCCACAGGAAATAACTCGACGAGAAGTGCCGGTCACGAGTGCACCCGCACGAGACCTGGAGCCAAGCCCAGTGAGCCGGTGGCCCTGCACTGCCAGGTCCGGGCAGCACTTTGCCCATGAGCTGAAAATCACCAGGAGTGGCTCCCAGTGGATAGGGAAGAATTTCTCTAGTGGGAAGGAATTCCTTTAAGGTTCCTATAGGGGAAGTCTGCAAATTCTCTCAACTTTAAGTTTGTTAAGGAAAAAAATAATTTTTTTTTTTTTTTTTTGCCTTTTACTTGTTTTACTTTAGGGCCACACTCAGGGCCTCCTCCCAGCTCCACGCACAGGGACCGTTTATGGTGGCGCTCTGGGGATCACCTGTCGGCAGGGATTGAAGCTGGGCCACCAGCATACAAGTGTGCACTTGGCCCACTGAGTTATCTCGCTGGTCCTTATTTTGCCCCTTTGTTTTTGGTTTTGGTCACACCCAATGGCGGATGGGGCTTCTGGCTCTGAGCTCAGAGATCACACCAGGTGGGCTCAGGGGATACCATGGGGTGCTGGGGATCAATTCTAGGTCAGTCTCGTTTGAGGCAGGCACCCAACCCACTGTGCTATCTCTCTGGCCCCTTGTCTTTACTCTTAAAGAATAGTTTCTCTAGAAGGGCCAGAGAGAGCACGTGCTTTGCACTTGGGAGGACCAGATTCGATCCCCAGCACCACAGGGTCCCCTGAGCACTGTGTACCCCAAAGTCCCCCTAGTCCCCCAACAAACAAAATCAGAGTAGTTATACTGAGTATAAAACTCATTAAACCAGTTGACTGTTACCTCTCCCCAGGACTATCGCACCCCAATATCCACGGGCAGTCACTGTTTATTATAAGGATTAAGACATTAACAATTAATTCCTTCAAGAATTTCTCTTTGGCTTTTATGGGAGTTAGAGAGATAGTAGCCCCAGAGACAGTACAGCGCATAACGCACTTGCCTTATACATGCAGCCAACCCAGGTTAGATTCCCAACACTCCATATGGCCCCACAAGCCCTGCCAGGAGTGATCCCTGAGCATAGAACCAGGACTAAACTCTGAGCACTGCTGGGTGTGGTGCAAAGAACAATTTAGAAAAGATCTCTTTGACTTTTAGCATTTTGACTATGATGTACAGCAGCACAGTTTCATGTCTGAGTATATTTATTCTACTAAACATTTACTGAACTACTTGAATCTGTTAATGTTTTTCATCAAGTATGGAACGTTTTCTGTTCTTACTTTGTCAAGTATTTGTGTAGGTAAGGGAGGTGGGAGGAACACCCAGAGGTCCTCAGGACTTATTCCTGGCTCTGTGTACAAGGCCCATTCAGAGTGCTGGGAACTGAACCGTTGACTTGCACACACCTTAAGCCCTCTACTATGTCTCCTTCCCATCCTCAAACATTTTCCCCCATGTTTCTTTCTTCTCACCCTCAAGGATGCTATTCCACATCTGATGGCGTGTCTGGATACTATCCCATAGCAATATTTAGAAAGTTGTTTTGTTCAGATTCATGGGAGTTAGCTGAATAAAAATCATAAATGCTCTGGGCCAGAGATATAGTACAGTGGGTAGAGTGCTTGCCCCGCACAAGGCTGACCCAGGTTCAATCTCTGGCAAGACATGGTGCCCCCCAAGCACCACCAGGAATGATGCCTGAGCACAGATCCAGAACAAGCCCTGAGCAAGGCTGGGTATAGGAAAAACAAACAAAAAACCCAAACATAAATATTGTAACTGTAACACATACTTAGGAGTCACATTTCCCAAGCCCCGCTTCTCCCTCATACCACAGTTCTAGCAATGAAAGAGTTTAACAGTAACGGTAACAGAATTCTTATACTTTACCTTTGCAGTCAGGAGAAGGGCTAAAAAGGAGGGTTCCTATAACTAACAAAAATATGATGAAAATGCTAATTATTTTGTCTAACATCTTCTCCAACCAGACGATCATCTGCACAGAAATGAAAATAATTACTAATCTTTCAAGTTCAAATGGACAAAAACCACAGACATTCAAATATCATGAAGACGAAACAGGTTATTCAACATTGCAAATCAAGCTATGGCTTAATGATTAAAGCAGTGAAAGCTATAAGCAATTTTAGAAAATGAATAGCATTAATCATTAATCATTGTTATAGAAGGCGTTTATTATTGCCACAGCTAAGAAAAAGGCAACAACGTGAACATAACCAACACATCGACGTCTGAATTCTACTGTGCTATATCGGTTTCAACAACGATTGATAACCTAGTATACAATCTGAACAAAATAACGACAACCTATTAGATGAGATTTTACTATCAATTAGCAGATATTCAGTAGGTGTGTATCTCTTATAAAATAAGTATGTCATAGCTTCAGAGGAATTACATTTGAAGTATCTTCTGCTTGCTGTCATTCGGGTTAGGGTTACAAATAGTGATGATAAAAACCTAGTGTACATGATAAGTGACAGTTTCAGGACTAAGATACTCTGGGGCCGGAGTGGAGTGCGGGTACCGTCAGAGAGGGAAACAGAACTCCTCTGTTATCTGATGTGTTAGCAACCAGGCAAACAGTTGTTTCTATCTTTTGATGGTTGACTTATGAATAAACTACATACAAAAAATCCTATATCCAACCTGAAATTTCTATTTTTTAAACCTAAACTTTATGAAAGTAATAACTAAAGTGACTGTAAATAATAAACATTAATTTTGTGGTTATTCCTCTATCTATAATTAAATTCATGCTCTCCATAAACAAGATTGGACATTCTGAATATAACTCTCTCTTCCTTCACAGCATGATGAATCCATTTTATTTTTATCTTCAGGACTATGGCGATTCGAATAGAATTTTATAATTCTGGCCATTCAAACGCCGATCTAACATTTCAAGGCCGTAATCAGTGAGACCGAGAGCTATTCAAACACAACACTGCACCTCTCAATTGGCCACTGTATTTCCTTCATTTAGACTCAACTATGCTCTCCAGATAGCAAGCAAATAAACATCTAAGAGAAAAGAACAGTGGCTTAAAAATAGTGACTTTTAAAACATTTATTTTCCACACAATGATTATAAGCTTATACTGCCCCCCCCCCCACACACACACATACCCATCTCCCATGAAACATACTGTGATTAAGAGAGTAATACTACAGGAACAAAAAATTCCATCTTTGGTCAATTAGTTTTAAACAGAGGAGTTAATTTTCAGTGCATGCTACAAAGGATTGAAGATAATATAGGCTTATAAATAAAAGGTTTTCTAAGATATGGAAGGTCAGATTTCATATTTTGAATGAGTTCATTAATCATTAATGATTAATAAAAGTGAAGTGATGTAAAAGTAAAGTTTCTCACTAGCTCTATCTAGTTCTTGAGAGTTTCTGAGAAAAGGGGTAATTCTATCTTTGTATCTCCAAAGCTGATCTGTGTGATCACATGGCAAGTGTTCGGTAAAAATATATATTTGTGAATATGAATAAGTACAAATAAAATAATTTTAGAATTGAGACCAGATTTATATTCACAAATTAAAATTTCTGAAAATTTGGAAATCTTTCTTTTTATAAGAAAACATGCGGTCCTAGAATATATTTTTAAATGGAACAACACTTTCTTTATAAAGTATGAATATCTAAATTTATGCCTGAATATTCTGAAACTATCAAACCACAGAAGCACAGGGCTTGTATGCATGAAACTAAGGTCCCTCCCTAGCACCCCAAAAGAACAAAATCAGAATCTAAAGTCCAAGGACTATTTCATAAACACATTAGGGACGTCCACTGCAGAAGCCAATCTTCTTATTTTTAAGCCAAAGTAGAATTTTCCTCTAAGAAGTCATATACCTGCGGGTTGGGAAAAACCTACAGCCACGAAATAAACCTTTCGTATTTGAAGGGCTAACTAGTGAGCTCATGTGATTCATTTGGTACTTAAACTCACTGAAGATGCTCAATATCTAAGTCAGACGGTGATGCTGGAATGTTTCTGTTTGCATCATGGCCAGCTTGGATTAAAAAAAAAAAGTGACAAGAGGGACTGCAAGAGAGAGAAAAGCAAGTAAAAACAAGGGAGGGAGACCTGAAAATTGGAGGACAGAAGGGGTTGGCACATAGAATTACAGAGAGGAAAAAAACCAAAGCAGGCAGAAAACAGAACGGAAGAATAACTGCAGCAGGGCTCACAGACAGACACACACCACAGAGGCAGCCCTAGAAAGGGGAGGTTGGAGGGGCGGAGGCAGAGTTTCCAAGGCGAGGCTGAGATGAACCAGTGCGCAGCGCTGCTCTGGACAAAGGTAAACCAAACCACCCACCAGTGCTGTCCCGCTTCATGGGAACCACATTCATTGTCTCCTAGTCTGCCAAGCTGTGCGAAGATATCTGAAGTGTTTTTGTTTTTGTTTTAGGGCCACACCTGGTGATGCTAAGGGATTACTCCTGGTTAGTAATTTTATCTGCACTCAGGAATTACTCCTGGTGGTGCTCGGGGACTCTAGGGGATGCCAGAGATTGAGCCACAAGCAAGGCCAAATGCCCTCCCTGCTGTACTATCACTCTGGCCCCGGTATCTGAATTTTTTTTAAATTTTATTTCCCTGCAGAGCAATACTGCAGGGACTTCAGGCGCCTGTCTCGCAAGTGTGCGGTCATGAGTTCAAATGCCCAGCGTCCAGTGGATGCTGAGCGCCAGCCCAGTGTCTGGACAGCTGGAGCCTGGCAGACCCAACTAAAAAGATGTCTGAGTGCCACGGCCAGGAACCACGGCTCTGGTTCCGGGAGAGCGCCACCACCGCGACTCGTGCGCCTCAACGGTGTGCGCCACCAGCCGCAAACACGCAACTAAAAGTGTGCCAGGCCCGGTGAGCACCAGCACCTGATGTTTCAGCACACGGCTGAAATCTGGGGGCACCACAGCCCCGGGACTGAGAAACCACCAGGCACTGACCGCAGCAAGGCAAGGCGAGGTGAGGCAAGGCTGGGGTGGGGTTGGGGTGTGATAAAGGCCTGGCTTTTCATTTTAGATGTGTTGGTAAATTCATCATTATATGAAACGTCATTAAAACATCTAAACTGCTTTTTTTTCCCCCTTATCAAGCTATTAAAATAGCTTGCTCCTGACTACCGAAGTTTATCTACGCTACCCGGATCATTCAAAAGAAAAAAGATACCAGGACACTAAGAACCAATTTAGAATTCTTCATTCTATGGATTAGGCTTATAAAGTAAAATAATATAACTCAGCCAGAAAGTTAAGTAACATTGACCCTAAAGGTTCTAATTGTCATGACTTCAATCTTTCAAGGCAATTTTATTTCAATAAACATAAACTGGATAAATATCTAAAACCACCTACTCTGACAAATATTTTTTAAAATGGGACTTATGTTTACAGACTAATCATTGACCAAAATTAAATTAATTCGCTCACATGAGTCTTGCAGGGAATGGAAGGTATACACAACCATGCACCTGGGTGGCGATGGTTGCTGAGGGTTACACTGGAGTTGGATGTATCTATTTTACATCACCGAAGTTCAACCCCCAAAATAAAAAATTTTAGGCACTGCAGCGCACTATTTTAACATAGCAAGTCAGTTTAAGGTGAGTCTTTACCAAAACCTTTCCCATATATATGTTGCAATGACCAATGTGATCGCAGCCGGCTAGGGAGCTGGCGTGGGGATGGGGGGGTGGGTGGGAGGCCTTGGCCTTTGGTGGCAGAAGGGGCACTCTGGTGGTGGGACTAGTGTTGAACAATGAATGCTGTGACAACTGTACCGTGAAGGAATTTGTAAACCACACCGTTTTAATAAAGTTCAAAAAAGAAAATGTCAGGCACTTTAGCACATGCTTCCCTTTCCTCCATTTCAACAGAAAGAATGAAACTCTAATCTCTACATCTGAAAGTAATCGCTCTTATCTACTTCTAGAGTAGTACATCTTCTTTAGAGCTCCTAGAGTATTCCCCACTGGTTCTAGTTATTTTTCTTGGGGGTTGTGGCCGCACCTGGGGGTGCTCAGGCATCACTCCTGGCAAGCTCAGGGACTATATGGGGTGCCAGGGATCAGCCATGTGCTAGGCAAGCGCCCTACCACTGTACTATCACTCCAACGCCATTCCACGTCAGATATCTGGAGTCTTGGTATGCTGGAACATAATATACATAGTTACATTAGCTCTCTCTGTCCTAGGGATTTAATGAGATGTCTACATCCTCTATAAATGTGCACTACAGTCAGAGATAAAATACTCCCTTATTTATCTAGATTCTCCTTTGTTGAAATTATTTCTAATGTACCTATTGTAACGCCATGCAATCATGTGATGTATTTATCTGATATAAGTCATAGGTGCATTCTTTAACTTAAAATTTTGGAATGCGGGGCCGGAGCGATAGCCCAGCGGGTAGGGCGTTTGCCTTGCAAGCGGCTGGCCCATGCCGCCCAAGTTCGATCCCCGGCATCCCATATGGTCCCCCGAGCACCGCCAGGAGTAATTCCTGAGTGCAAAGCCAGGAGAAACCCTGAGCATTGCCGGGTGTGACCCAAAAAAGCAAAAAAAAAAAAAAAGTTTGGAATGCTAGCTATTTTTTAAAGAAAGACAAAAGGTAAAATTACTGACCAAGAGTATCACACAAATCTTCCATACGTATCCTTTAAAAGAATTCCCAAACCACTTAAAGAAAAAGAGGTAATAAAGTATTTCCCTTTCCTTTTCAGTCAACTAGTATGTAATTATGTACTTCACGCATCAAAAATGTATGGACTATTAGGCTGAATTACATTATGAACTGAAAATGGAAAGAAATAATTTACAGTGAACAAAAAGGACCACAAATATAAAAGAAAAACAAGACGAAATTGAACGAGGAGATACCACCTACATCCTATAGAGCCTTGACTTCTCAACAAATTGTAAATTGAACTGTAAATTGTGACTGCAATGTTTCCACGACCTTCCATAGCTTATAATTAGAACTTAAAAAACAAAATTTAGTTTGGCCTATGGGGAGAACCACAGAAAAAGAAGGAAAAATAAAGGAAGAAGTTACAGAATTCAGTAGTAAAAACCAATATCCATGTGTTCATTTACCTTCTTATTTAGCCAGTGCCAAAGCTTGAGGAGAGGGGGAAGGTGAGAGAGAAAAGATAAGAACAGTGGGATATCATTAGAGAATGTTGTAACAGCATGGAAAGAAAAAGAAAAGAAAGTCACCAAAGCAGGAAGAGGAAATTACCCCAGAAGAAACACTAAAGAGGAAATTATCTAAGGGGGAAAAAATCATAACACATTTAACACAATTTTAAAATCTAGTGAATGTGGTTTTCTTTTCAAATACGCAATGACTGAAATGATGGCGATGACCAGCTTTATTAGCGATTCAACAATAAAAGCAGGCGAAATAGGGGGCCGGTTATAGCACAGCGGGTAGGGCATTTGCCTTGCACATGGCTGACCTGGGTTCGATTCCCCCAGCATCCCCTATGGTCCCCCCAAGCACTGCCAGGAGGAATAACCCCTGAGCACTGCTGAGTGTGACCCAAAAAGAAGAACAAGTAGGTAAAATATGTCTCTAGGATTAGAGTTGCACCCAACCCAAAGACTAGGGTGATCATCGTTAGAATTCCTTCGTCTACCATGTACTAAAAGGACGTATAAACTAGTGTCCACATACTAGTTTCTCTGAATTTTACACTGATAGCTTTACAGTGTTAGTTCCTCAATATTTTTTTTTAAAGTAGGACATTTCAGGGGCCAGAGCAATAACACAGCAGGTAGGGCATTTATTTTCCTTATGCAGATGACCTGGGTTTGATCCCCAGTATCCCATATGGTCTCCCAAGCACCACCAGGCATAATTCCTGAGTGCAGAGTCAAGAGTAAACCCTGAGCGTGGCTGGGTATGATTAAAAAAAAAAAAAAAAAAAACAAATAAAAAAAGTCTAACATTACGGTGCTCATTTGAAATAGTGAATACCTAGCCAAAAGACTGACACCTTTAAGATTCTGATAATATTTGGTACAATTCCTCCCATTCCATGTTTTAGGAAGACTTTTAATTGTATATAATAAATACCTATTGCAATCTTTTAAAATGCCCTTTATACAAGTGGCACTCTTTAGTATGTTTAAACTAATTTAGTATACTCCATTTTTACTATGCTAAAAACGAATCCTAGTTGATACACATATAACCTGAAAATTGTAAAATGCAGGATTTAAGACATTATTGAAATAAAAAGTGTACAAAACTAGAAGGCATAATTTCATCAGGAGTTTACTGTTCTTTGAGACATTTATCTTCAAGTACACCGAATGCACATTTACATACACTTCAATTTCTTACAGGTGAAAAAATCAATTTCAGAAACACTGATAGAATCAATTTCTATTCAAAACACTGAATTGCAATTAAAATTAAAACACTGAATTAAAATTTAATAAAAATATGAAAAAAAATTTCTTCCCCAAGGCAGCAAACAAAATTGTTGTCTTCCCCTAGACAAAATAGTTTTGGCAGCAATTATAGTTAAATATTCACATTTGATAATGATTCTAACCCATACACAGTATTATTAGAGCATAAAATGCTGTATTTTACCCAAAAAGGTCAGATTTGCGTGTCTTTTCCTGTGTTTTTGTTTTGTTTTTTTGCTTTTTTGAGTCACACCCGGCGGTGCTCACTGTTACTCCTGGCTCTGCACTCAGTACCTACTCCTGGCTCTGCACTCAGCACTGTTACTCCTGGCTCTGCACTCAGCACCTACTCCTGGCAGTGCTCAGGGACATGAGATGCGGGGGACAGAAGCCAGGGCGGCCACGTGCGAGGCACACTCCCTCCCCGCCGGACGTGTCATTTCCATGAACAAATATTTGTTGCTGCCCCTGGAACTTCACTGACAAAACAGTTTTCCTAAATGAAGAGTGCCAACACGTGACGTATGTGGAAACACCAAATCAGGACTGTTTCTTGGGCTTCTTACCACTTCTGACTGTGGTAAAGCAAAGACATGAACTAAACTAAGAGTCACCCTCTTTTGTGTTTAATTATGCTTGGTTTGGGGCCCACCTGGCTGTGCTCCCTGCTCCTGGCTCTGTACTCTAGGGCCACTCTTGGTGGTGCTGGGGGGACTCCTATGTTGTATCAGAAATTAATGTGGGTCGGCCACATGCTGAGCAAGCCCCTCGCCGCTGTATCCCCTCTGGTTTAAACAGAGGTACTAAATCTGCTCTAGTAAGAATAATAGAACAGTCAAGCTTAATTTTAATTAAGGGCCCAAGAGATAAACCAATGAGCACAGGCTTGGCCTACCGAAGGCCAGGGTGCAAGCCCCAGCACCACATGCTCGGTCCCAGGAGCAAGTTCCCAGCCACCATAAAGTGTGACTCCCAAAAAAACCCAAAAAGTTCTTTTTATTTCAATAGTAAAACGCTGAGATATTACTTAATCTATTACTTCATCTTTTTTATAAAATTAAAAAACAAGGCTTCCATATATTTTAAAGTATCCAGAATCTGTGGTCAGATTGGGCATTCTCATGTGAGGCACTGGGAAGAATTAAAACAAACATCTTGGAAGACAAGTCAGGCAATACGTAAGACAACTTATGCCTCTTATTTCCTTTGACCGGGACTTTAATCACGAAGTTAAGAAATCTTCACCCTTTTCTCTTTATAGGAACTCAAGTTATGATTCTCACCCCTGAGAATAATAACTTGAGTTATTATTACTATCTACACCTAGTCTCACAAAGCTAGTTTTTCCCCACCATACATCAACGGTGACCTGTCCAAGGAAACAGCTACTAACTCTGTGACAGAGCCCAGCTTGCCCAGCTTAAAGTCCTTCCTGACTCCAATCCCCTTGACCCTCCAGCCTCACCTCTCACTCATAAACATTTCGGACAATCCAGTCACGACCAATTTCTTGGGTTCCCCATGTATTCATCTTGAAGAGGGAGTCTCTCTGCCTTCACACTGCTCTGGTCACCTGCTCTTCCTGCCACAGGTCTGCAAAAACACCCACTTACTCTTCTAAATATACCCTGGCATCACCTCTTCTGCAGAACTGCCCCTTCTCCCACGGCCTCACTGACCATGGGGAGCTACTACTTACTCAGCTCCATCACCACATCCTGTTCTTTCTTTTCCTACACAAAATGTAAGAACAGCTGACACTTAAGATAGAGCTTACAGGGCACCAGGCTATGCGATAGATATGTACATAGATTAGGCCATTAAAACCTCAGAACCGGGCTGGAGCGATAGCCCAGCGGGTAGGGTGTTTGCCATGCACGCGCCGCCCATGCCGCCCAGGTTCGATCCCCGGCATACCATATGGTCCCCCCGAGCACCGCTGGGAGTAATTCCTAAGTGCAGAGCCAGGAGTAACCCCTGAGCATCGCCGGGTGTGACCCAAAAAGCAAAAAAAAATAATAATAATAATAATAATAATAAAAATAATAATAATAATAAATAAATAAATAAACACCTCAGAACCATTCTCATTCTAGGGATAAGGAAACCACAGCACAGAAAGATTGCAAAGCCCAGCATGGAAAACAAAGGCTTCAGAGTCACATTACTAGTAAGCGATGAACCAGATCTAAAGTCCGAGTTTGCAATTCAGAGTTCAGGCTCTATCCTCAGCTCGACTTCGAAGCTAGCAGGTTATGACTCTGAATCTCTAAGCCTCCGAACCTACCACTGTCTCTGGTTTAATGGAGCCCAGTCTCTCTCCACTCAACAGAGGTTCTACACCTAGTTTTTCCCAATACATCTGATGTAGACTTAGCACAGTATCTGAAATGTGGACTCCACTCCAAGAAATCTTCATTAAACTAATGAAGATTAGTTTAATGCTTCCCTGGCCAAATCATCTCAGGTAAGACACTTTAACCCCTCCAGATTCCAATTCAATTCTTAAAAAACGAGGAAGTTTAATTAGATATTCCATAAGAAGATTTTTCTCCCAGGAAAACTAGCCAATACCTAAACGAAGCCCATTCTCTCCTTATATTAAACTAATTCAAAACTTATCAAGAGCGGCAACAGGAGTACTCAGGGGAGCATCTGAGTCCGTGAGATGAACGGACTCCATTACAACAGCCCAAGTTCTTAAGGCACTTACCTTGCTATCAACTTTCAACAAGAACTTCCCGAGCCCAACGACTGGCCACGGAGCCAAGGCTTCCTGCCGCTCCTTCAGGAAGTGCTCGACGCTCTGCCACCACACGTAGCAGCGTTTCTCCAGGAAACTCACGACGCCAAAGTGAATGACAAGCTTTTTGAGTATCCACACTATACAGACAAGAAAGCATACATATGAGCAAGACACGGGCTAGAAGCGTTACGGAATGAAAAGCTTCCGTAATTCCATGAGACCTTCATCAAACAGTAAACCCAGCGTGGAAATAAAGTGGTCGATTATGTTTTGAGTTGAGGAGGGGGAGGGAAATTCACAGTACTGCGCACTGATATATGAGGATAAATTCTCTCTCTCTCTCTCTCTCTCTCTCTCTCTCTCTCTCTCTCTCTCACACACACACACACACACACACACACACACCCTACCTGATACACTGGGATGAAAGACCACAAGAAGTCAGGGGATTATTTTATCACCCTGACACATATAAGATACGATGGAAGATTTTAGTGATATAATATTCCCCTTTCTGGGGTAAAGAATGCTAACCCCGACATGTCTGTCTCCTTGGCTATAATAAACAACTGCTCTTGCTCAATTCTGTTCTCTTCCTTGGGTGTTTGATGCGGAAGCACCAGAGAAGTCAAAGGTACCCCATACCCGTTATGATTTTACACCACCACAGCGGAACATTTGCATCTGTATTTCTATTTCTCTACCTGATGGTACTTGGTCCACCTGCATCGCTGCCCAGGGCTCGGCAGAGTGGAGCCAGGCGGGGCTGCTGCCAATGCGCTGTGCCCTGCACACCAAGGGTGAGAGAGCTTCCCACAGCCCCGTGGGCAGGGGAGAGTGGGGCAGCCCTTGGAGCAGGAGGTAAAAGCTTCCACCTAAAGGTCAGCCTCGAGGACGGTGGTGCCAGAAGGATGACTAATCTGTGAGTGCAGACTTGAGTGTGGACCTGAATAACAGGTTCCAATCACTACAAATGCCCTAATTGCAAGGTCTTCTGTGTTCTGGCTCCAGCCTCATAATCCACCCATTTACTCCCTTTAGAGTCTCGTCCAGCAGTGCTCAGGGCGCCAGGACCACACTAGGCACCACTCAGACGAGTTCTCTGGGCGTAAAGGGTCTGGGCATGGGTCTGGGAGTACAAGGGACCACCCAGACAGCTCCAAGGAGCTAGCGGCCACCAGGACCACCAGAACTACACCTAGAGGTGCTGGGATTCCAACTCAGGGGCCTTCAAATGTTAGGCGTGACTTCCGGCCCTTGCAGCTATCTCCCAGGCAGCAACCATTTACCATTTGAGTCATGAAAGTTCAGGGTTATTTTATCAGTTCAGCAGTTCCTCATCTGCACTTTTAAATCTCTAGAAAGGTCCTGGGAAAGTTTCTGCAGTCTCTAAAAAAAAGCCTAATTGTAGGCTGAAGGATCTCTTGGAGGTCACCTTCTGAGTCAACTTGCCCAAGGCTGTGCACAGAGTCCTGTGAGAGCCAGAGGTTACGAAATCACTAGGACAGGGGTCAAGAAAATGGCTCAAGTGGAAGAGCACATCCCACCCATCGCCAAAACCATGGTGAATGGCCGCAGTACAACAGTCCCCAGAAGTTTAGCTTTAAATGAGATGCTGTGACAGATGTAACTGCAATTTAGCAACATCAAGGATAAAGGGGGCGCGGGCGATAGCCCAGCGGGTAGGGCGTTGCCTTGCACGCGGCCAGCCTGTGCTGGCCCGGGTTCGATCCCCGGCATCCCATATGGTCCCCCGAGCACCGCCAGGAGTAATTCCTGAGTGCAGAGCCAGGAGAAACTTCTGAGCATCGCCGGGTGTGACCCAAAAAGCAAAAAAAAAAAAAAAAAAAAAAAAAGGATAAAGGGGTTCCCAGAGCACCTGACACCTGTGTGCCCCCAAAAAAAAGGTATGGAACAATCCAGAAAAGCAATGTACACTTTGTTTTTTATGGTTTTCTATAAATTCCTCACCAGAAAGCAGAAACAACTATTCCTTACACTTGCCAGTGTTAGAAGATAAAGTTACCACGGTATTAATGCGCAAACACATGCTCCAGCTGATTTATGGAAGGCTGGACTGCATACTCCATTCTGATACGTTACGCATGCACACACCACGCACGTGATGTGATTTTGTCTTTCATAACAAGATTTTGCAAATGTTTCACTCTCAAAACCTGTTCCCCTTAAGAAGCGCTAAAAGCAGTCCCCAAGTACTAACAGGAAACCCTAATGCCCAGATGATTAGCACCTAGAGGGCTCACCAGACACTCTCCCAGGCCAACAACTGGCACCTGATACCCTACAAAACTCTAAGAGACAAAACACATTTTCAAGCCGTAAGGTGTCACATTATGAAAGCTGGCCACATTCGCATTGAATGCATTTGCATTTGAAAAGAGTGTTTACCATCCAAAATGCAAAGGTGACTCATTTATTCCACAAACCAGGGAGGCCAGTGCGAATACCGAAAAATCGAGAAAATCGAGCTCGGCAGAATAGCGACCTGCGACAGGGACGGGCAGCAGCTGCACAATCCACAGGTTGAGCCAGATCTGGACGCCGACGATGGCCCACACGAGAAACACGAAGTAGACATCGCTAGTCTTCTTCTTCCTGAGAAATGTCCCGATTTCAGACCTCTGTCTGCCCAGCGTGGGCGACGGGGTTGAGGGGGACGGAGACGAGGACTCAGCCGGGGAAGGCTCTCTCCCATCACCAGCTTCTGCAAGAGGGAAGGACAGAAAATAAAAAAACAGAAAGCAAGAGCTGAAGAAAGGAAACCAAAAATAAATACACCATGAGTAATATAATGACTTGGGGGAAAAAAAAGCAGATCAATGGAGAATTGACAATTATAAAAGAAAAAGAAATGGAAAATAAGAAAAGGATAAAAAGAAAAATATGGAAAAAGGCAAGCAAGGCACACTAAAAATAAGAAAATAATATAAAGAAAGTGAGGGGGGGAAAATCCCTTTTTAAATTATTTCAAAGATGAAACAATTAAAAAAACAAATTTAATTAGATATATAAAATTTAATATAAGTCATATAAAAATCATTTAAAAAATGGTAAGAGGGCTGGAGCGATAGCACAGCGGGTAGGGTGTTTGCCTTGCAAGCAGCCAACCCGGTTCGATCCCCAGCATCCCATATGGTCCCCTGAGTACCGCCAGGAGTAATTCCCTGAGTGCAGAGCCAGGAGTAACCCCTGAGCATCGCTGGTGTGACCCAAAAAGAAAAAAAAAAAGTGGCAAGAAAACAGGTGAAGGAGGAAGCATTACTATCGGAATCAATGAAAAACAGAGGATGGGTATGTGTGATGGCCGTATTTTTAGCGTTGTGTTTATTTCCCAGGGTGATTCTATGGGCATCCCTTCAGAGCATCACTTACCGGCAGGCTGAGAGGACGCGTGGTCTTCACTGCTGGACTCATAGCCTGTGATAGAGATGGCCAAGGTGGCTAGAGTAGAAGCTGCCATGGAGATAACTTGCCCAGGTAGCTCTGCCCCTGTAAGACAAAGCACGCTTTCAGCACATTTAGAGCAAACGAGCACAGTAGGGGAGCACCAATAAGTTGGAGACAGAACACAGCAGGAGATCAGAAATGCCAAATGAAACACAGTCCTACATTTTCAATTAAACCGTTTACACTGACCCGCCAGATCAGCACTTCACAGCCAGCAAAGATGGCTTAAAAATAAGTAAAACACGGAGCCTAACTGACAGTATAGGGGGAACGGTGCTTGCCTGGCATGCGGTAGACCTGAGTTCAATCTCTGGCACCCCGTAAGGTCCCCCAAGCCTACCAGGAGTGATCCCTGGGTAGAGAGCCAGGAGTAAGCCCTGAGCACCACTGGATGTGAATGAAAACAAAAAGCCAAGTCAATTGTATGTTTAATACTCAAAATTCTGTGGCTCCAAGTGTAAACTCTCTGAAAGCAGACAGTCTTACTCTTCTTCCCATTCCCAACTTTTATACTTAAAGGGACAGCCCACGTGCTATCAATACAGTATGAATGAATTACGCAGTATATGGGCAAAACACACCACCACATGGCTCTATAAGACACAGAACCCAGCACAGGCAATAGCAACCACTTGGATACTGAAAAGAGAATCATACTTCGCTTCTTATTAAGTATTTCCATGTTAAATTCCTAACCCGTAGTACCAAGCTGAATCATTTGCTCTGGGTTCAAAACACTGTATGAGTCCATAAGTCTCTCTGTACTGGACAGTCGTTAACCTGCTGCAGTGTGAAATACAGAACTGTGCATGCCATGTGCGAGGCAAGAGTCCTACCCACTGTACTATCTCTCCAACCGGGTCATTTTTGCCATGTTCTTTTTACTGAAATTTTACTGAGATAACTGTGACGTCCCAGGCAGGGCTGGCCTTTATTCAGTCCCCCTCAATGGTACTACACTGTAAAACAATCAGATCACAAGACATCCAAGTTTCACCACTGCAAATTGTTCTCCTACTACAGCTGTAGAGTAGAGTCACAGTTAACCGCCCATCCCCTGAATAAATGCCCAGATTGGAGGTATGAGAACATTCTTGCTGTTTGATCACGAAGAAACAGAGGGAGTCAAGAGTAGAAAAACAAAGGAGCAGGTATCAAGTCATCACATCTACTACACGCCAGTGGCGTGATTTGCAAGCATTAACAGGAGATGTTGGGGGCTGGAGCGATAGCCCAGCAGGTATGGCATTTGCCCTTCACGTGGGCCAGCCCATGACGGCCCAGGTTCGATCCCCGGCATCCCATATGGTCCCCCGAGCACCGCCAGGAGTAATTCATGAGTGCAGAGCCAGGAGTAACCCCTGAGCATTGCCGGGTGTGACCCAAAAAAGCAAAAAACAAACAAGCAAACAAACAAACAAATAAATAAATAAAACAGGAGCTGTTGGTAAAGTGGCGCTAAAACACAGAGAATGGAGAAGGAAAAATGGACCCGACCTGGTGATGAATTAATAAAGGGAATAAAAACAGTGAAAGAGCTGACAGTGATCCCAAGTCTCCTGATTCTGGTTAGACGCCACACAGAAGGAATGGAGATTTTAATGACTTAAAGGCTCTCGTTAGACTTCCAGACTGATTGTGTCAGAAGCCAGACGGGATGCAGCGCATGAGTATCACTTCACTTGTCACCTGTCTTCCCGCTGTTCATCGATTTGCTTCGAGCGGGCACCAGTAACATCTCCATACATCCTGTCACATGCCAGTGTAGCCCAAGGGCATCTGCTTGCTCCAGGAACATAAAGAGCCTCAAACCATTCCAACAGGTCATGGGAATGAGGTCTATAATTGTTACTGGTTTTTGCACATCAAATACGACATGGGTAGCTTGCCAGGCTCTGCCGTGTGGGTGGGATGCTCTTGTAGTCACCTCTCATCTCTGCATTTACTGATGAAACCAAGAGAAATTTCTTAAGCTCCGCTTGAGAACAAAGGTTGGGAATAACTAATGACTAAACACCTGGAACAAAAATAAATGCTTTGAGTCCAAACTCAGAAAAAGCAGAGGGTTCTCGCACAGAAAATGAAAGACTACCCAGGTTCCTGAAAACCCACCTCTAAAGAGATTTTATGGTTACCCGTCCCTCGAGAGACCACAAATCCTAGGGTCCTGACGGAGTGCTGGCAGTTCCTAAACAACCAGATCATTTTAAAGCTCTTCAAACACATCCTCCCGCCAAGTCGCACCTTCATTCATATTCCTATACTCCCACCGGAACATCCGCTCACCAAACAAGCGACTCAGCCATGTGCTGAAGCCCCCAGAGGAACACCCGGTCTCAAGCCTAGACTGATACTTCGCCAATGAGTCCATGTGTGAGGCAAACAGTATTTGGGTAGGACTGAGGGTAGAAACCCTAATTCAGGCTTGGTGGTCACGGGAGGGTTTCCTATGGTATATCTAACAAGAATGGTCAAAGACGCTATCCTTTTGCGGGGAGAAAGGGACTCTCATCCACTGTTGGTGGGAATGTCGACTAGTAGAGTCTTTTTGTAAAAACAATATAGATATTCCTCCAAAAACTAGAAATTGAGCTCCCATTTGGCCGAACCATACCACTCCTGGGAATATCCCCTGAGAGGCCAAAAACACACAGCAGAAACACCATCTGCACTTCTATGTTCATAGCAGCATTATTCACAATAGCCAGAATCTGGAAACAATCAGAGTGCCCGAGAACAGATGATTGGATAAAGAAACTGTAGTATATCTTACACAATGGAATACTATGCAGCTGTTAGGAAAAAAAATGAAGTTATGAAATTTGCCTACAAATGGATGGACATAGAGAGGATCATGCTGAGCAAAATTGGCCAGAGGGAAAAGGAAAGATATAGAATGACTGCATTTATTTGCAGGATATAAAAAAAAATAGTACAATACCAGGATACATGGCCAGGCAAAAAATGAATCAGGAGGTCTTGCCAGTGGGTGGAATCTACCACAAATGTGTGGGAGTCAGAGGTTAGGTAAGACAAAGAAGAGAACAGTTTGCTAATAATTGTTGGATATGATAATATCAGCCTAGAGCTGAGCATGTAATGTAGGCAAAAGAATATACACAATAACCTCTAAATGTATTTCAAGCCACAATGTAAAGAGAGAGAGAGAGAGAGAGAGAGAGAGAAGAGAGAGAGAGAGAGAGAGAGAGAGAGAGAGAGAGAGAGAGAGAGGGGCAAAAGTGCTTGCCATAGAGGTAGGCTGGAGGAAAGGGGAGGGAACTAGGGATATTGGTGGTGGGAAATGGGTACTGGTGGAGGGATGGGTGCTGGAACACTGTATGACTGAAATATAAACATTAACATCTTTGTAATTGTATATCTCACGGTGGTATAATAAAAAAATTAAAAAGAAAGCTGCCATCCTTTAAATCCACCCAAACACGTTAGCCAGAGAAAAGGAAGGAACAAATCTACCTTGGGAAGGGAGCTTGAGAGGCTGGTCTACACAAAGGCAGAGAGAAGAAGCTCTTTTCCAGAAAGACACAAAATAAGATACCAATATACAAAGGCAAGAAAAAAAAAGCAGAGTGAGGTTTGTCTGTTTGTTTCAAATTTGGGGCCAAACCCAGTTATTCTCAGGGCTTACTCTTGGCTCTGTGCTCAGGATTAACTCCCGGTAGAACTCAAGAAAACCTATACAGTGCTGGGAATGGAACTTGGGTTGGCCAAGTGCAAGGCTAGTGTTTTACTGCTGTGTCTCTCTGGCCGCTAGGGTGCGCTGTTTGAAAGTCTCTCAGAACTCTACTAAGATCAAAACAGGCAACAAGTGACAGAAAAGAGCAAAGCCCAGGGAGAGAATGTCCCCCGCACACAAGCACAGCTTGAAGAGAGTGTCCAGCTACTGACCATCATAAGAAAGTTAATGTCACAATTAAAGACCCACAAACTTTCTAGCTTTCCAGTGCGACTAAAAGTTAGGCTCACACTATACTAGTCTATTAAATGTGTAATGCCATTACACCTTTTTTAAAAAATGTGCAGGACCAAGAGATAATACAGGAGTTAAGACTCTGGCCTTGCACCTGGTCAACCCTGGTCCCTGTGAGCCCAGAGAGATCCCTGAGCACAGAGCCGGGAGTTTTCCTTAACCATCACCATGTGTGGCCCAAAAACACAAAAAAGAAGACCCGCAAATGAGCCCTGCGTGACTATGGCCTAAAGACTAGCCACTCTCTTGGGGCCGGGGGAGAACTCAGCAAGCATCAGGTCTTGTGCTCAGTCCTGCACTGCTGACACTTGGAGTGCTATAGTGTAAGCCTGGGAGATCTGCTGACTAGGCTCTGCAGCTGACCTCTGGCCATGCCGGTGAGGTGTGCGGACACCGGAACTACCGGCATGTGACCCTCTGGGAGCAACTCGACTAACAAGGCCGGGAAATGCCCTGGCAAGCACATGTCAGCCACACTAGCACTTGCCTACCTCAGGGAGCACAGTGGCTGTGTGTGTGTGTGTGTGTGTGTGTGTGTGTGTGTGTGTGTGTGTGTGTGTGTGTGTGTGTGTGTGTGTGTGTGTGTGTGTGTGTGTGTGTGTGTGTGTGTGTGTGTGTACACCCCAGATCTGCCATGACTCTTGCTGGGTCCCACAACCAACAACCAAGAAGGTGTGCGAGCCCAGTTCACAGCCTTACGCAACCACAGCAGTAGGGAGGTGGAGAGGAATCAAAAGATGAAAGACTGTCTACAAAAGCCATAAACGCTAACTCCACCTTACTGAGGTCACTAAATTATCAACAAGCAATCAACGGTAGCCAAATCAATGAGAATTATTCAGTGTCATCCCAGTTCAATACAGGAATGATTCAGCAAGTTTCCTACACGTCCCTTAGGAAGGAAAGGAGTAACTCACCGGGTGGGGTGTGCGTGCATTGGGAGGGGAGATGACTTGAAAACTATGGCTACAATCTGACACCTGCTCTTATCACACAGATACACACTTCAGTGATAATATCCTTCTGCATTTCAAAAAGCAAGGACAGTTTACCACCCAGAAAACCGATGCCACAACTAACAATCTCAGCAAAGACTTGGCAAAGAGCTAAAAATAAACAGAGAGCAGGGAACATAATCTTGGGGTCCAAAAACTATAAACAAACAGATAAGTAAGGAAAGAGCATAAAAAGGTTCCAAGTATCCATCTACCCAGGACCAGAGGGTCATGCAGAGAGCCAAGCCAATGGGATCTACCCCCCGTCCAAACAAGCAGGTCTTGGACATTAGCAGCCTGCACCAGGGGACAGAAACGCAGCCGCTGGCACTTGGGGTACAGACCACACGCTCCAACACCTATTACTAGAGCTCATTCAACAATGGGGAGGATTACTTTCTTTTTAACAATTGGAGGCCAGTCCTTGAGGCCAGTCTAAACGGGGAAATTCTTGATCTACGTCATTCTCTTTCATACGGATCGTGGGAGCTGCCAAAAAATACTTCCGGAAGACGCTTAATGGAAGGGAGGCCCTGCAGACCGAGTCAACTCCACTGAGCATGCAGGGGTCCCTTTGAAGGCAGCTTCTGTTCCCATTACTAATGCAGAAAATACATCTTCCTCTCAGGGACTTCCGGTGTCACTGCCGGGACCACGGACCAGGTGGCCAGACGCTAAGGGCTTGAATGAGAACCAGCAGAAGGTGCCGGGGCTGCAATTTGTGTTAATTAAACCACATTCAAGCGTGAGTCACACTGGTGGTCGATGTGTTCACTTGGCAGGATCAGAATCCGAGAATGGGAGGCAAGCAGTGAGACACAGTCGCCGCGGCGCTTCTTCCTCCAACATGGGCTGAGCTGGACGGAGCCTGTTCATTCATGCTACCCCGAGCCACAAAGACAAACCCTGCAAAGGTCTTCTGGTTGCACTGGGACCTGTGCTGCCAGCCTGCCTCACAGGTGAGGGCCTGGGTTGGAGGCCCAGCCCTGCAAGCTAAAATGAAGCAAAAGAAACAAATAAACCCATGCAAGGCCCTGTGGCCCGGTGTCCGGAGGGCAAGACCCCGTGCCCTTACATCTCAGCCTGGGTGCCCAGGTTATTAAAGACACTTGGGATGTTTGAGACTTGAATCCCTGGCTTTCTAAAGCAGCCGTCTCATGCTCACAGTAAGTGGCTCACGGGGGCCAAGGTTCTCCACCTACAAAGAGAGCGCCACACCCATCCCCCTGGATCACTAAGAGAACGGAATGAGACAGCATGTTAAGGGCCATGGAGCGGGCGCCGCAGGAGACAACGGTATTGTTAGTGTTGCTCCTTGCACAGGCCACACGCTGAAGCTGGATCCCAGAGCTCCAGTGGGATTCAGAGGGCAGAGAAGCACTATGCTGTAGTTTTGGTCAGTCACCAGGCATGACAACCGAAGGCTGACAACTGCAGTTATGTGTGAGCGGCTGAGGATAAGCCATCAGCACTGTCCCAGGAGGACATGGTTTTTCAGGAGCCTAGTGAAACAAACACAAACCAAAACCTGGGCCCAGAGCAGTCTCTTCTGCCACACCACAACCTGAGGTGTGTTCTCAGATTCTCTTTTACATTTGTTCTAGAACACACACACACACACACAGACACACACACACAGACACACACACACAGAGACACACACACACACACACGGAACCACTCATGAACTATGTGACAGTGCAGTGGCATCTACAGGAGGAACTGGACGAAAATTACAGGGAAAACGCTCGTATCAGAATGGACTAGTGGATGTGAGTTCTGAGGCCTAGATAGGCCTAGATAGCAGCTCGAGGCAAGAGTGAAAAATAAAATTAAGAAAAGTGTAGGGAGAAAAAAAGGTCTAAGCTTGCTTTATAATGATGACTATATGACACTGGAAGTCCTTAGAAGGATTTGAGATTACAAAGCAACAGAAACCGGAACTGGAGTGATAGTCCAGCAAGTAGGGTATCTGCCTTGCCCGTGGCCAACCAGGGTCGATCCCCAGCATCCCATATGGTCTCCTGAGTGCAGAGCCGGGAGTAACCCCTGAGCATCATCAGGTGGGGGAGGGGGAGAGGAAGGGAGGAGAGAGAGAGAGTGAAAGAACGAAGAGTGAGAGCAAGAGAGCAAGAGAGCAAGAGAGCGAGAGCAATGGAGAGAGAAAGCGAGTGAGAGAGAGAGTGAGAGAGAACAAGAGAGCAAGATAGCATGAGAGAGTGAGAGAGAGCGAGAACAAGAGCAAGAGAGTGAGAGAGCAAGATAATGAGAAGCAATAGAGAGCGAGAGCAAGTGAGAGTAAGAGCAAGAGAGATACAGCGAGTGAGCAAGAGAGCGTGAGAGAGCGAGAGAGAGCAAGAGTGAGAGGGAGAGGGAGAGAGAGCGAGAGAGAGTGAGAGCTAGAGAGAGAGCAAGAGAGAACGAGAACAAGAGAGTGAGAGTGAGATGGAGCAAGAGAGTGAGACAGAGCAAGAGAGCTAGAAAGAGAGTGAGAGAGGGCAAGAAAGAGCAAGAGAGAACGAGAGAGCAAGAGAGTGAGAGCGAGATAGAGCAAGAGAGCGAGAGAGCAAGACAGAGCAAGAGAGAGCTAGAAAAGAGTGAGAGCGAGAGCAAGAGAGCAAGAGAGAGTGAGAGCAAGACAGAGCAAGAGAGTGAGAGAGCCAGACAGAGCAAGAGAGAGCTAGAAAGAGTGAGAGAGAGCGAGAGAGAGCAAGAAAGCAAGGGAGAGTGAGAGAGAAATGAGAGAGCGAGAGAGCAAGAGAGAGCGAGAGAACCAAGAGTGAGTGAGAGAGAAAGCAAGAGCGAGTGAGAAAGCAAGAATGAGAGAGCAAGAGAGAGTAAGCAAGAGAGAGTGAGAAAGGTAGAGAGAGCGAGACAGAGAGCAAGAGAAAGCTCCGAAAGAGTGAGAGCGAGAATGAGAGAGAATGAGCGAGAATGAGAGTGAGAGTGTGCAAGAGAGAGCGAGAGCAAGCAAGAGAGCAAGAGCAAGAGCGCCGAAAAGTGAGAGCGAGAGAGCGAGAGACAGTGAGAGAGGGAGACCAAGAGAGAATGAGCGAGAGATAGAGCAAGAGAGAGCAAGAACTAAAGAGCGAGAGCGAAGGTGAGAGTGAGAGAGTGAGAGAGGAGTGAGCGAGAGAGAGCAAGTAAAAGAGCGAGAGAGAGAACAAGAAAGCAAGAAAGAGCAAACAACAGAAACCAACCCCAGCGTGCTCTGCAGCTGGCCAGGCATGAAGCAGTGCACGTGACAAGCCAAGCAACCCTTTCAGATCTGTCTCTGCACCGACTCCGTGTCCCCAAGTTTCCTTCCTTGCAACAGTCTAGAATACAAATACCAGAAATCCAGTTTGCATGCCAACACTCCAGCCTGGTTCAGGGGTGGACAGTAAGACTCCTACATGGTTCAAACTGTAGTCTGAAGAGTCCTGTCCTCACGCATTCCCAGGCTACCATGGGCAGCGGGCTGGAGTTACACAAACAAGCGAGACCTCCAACTGTAACTCCTGGGTCAGACCTACATTATTCCTATATACTTGTAGCAAAGCACTTAATGAATCCTGGACAAAAGCAATCTTGAAGAGAATACTACTAAGTGAGTGGTGAAACACAGAAGAACCCATTACAGTTAAGGGAAAACGGAACAGAAAGAAAACAGACAAAAAGAAGCTTTTTTTAAAGTAGAAATCACCAAATTATCTAGAGAAATGTTCAAACAGAACAACAGTCACTTACTACTCTGATCAATACCAGCAGAATCTAAATAACTGTGAGCAGGTAGAAAAGTGCAGCTAAGAAATCTCAGAAAGGGACCGGAGCGATAGCACAGTGGGTAGGACATTTGCCTTGCACTCAGCCGACCCGGTTCAATCCCCAGCATCCCATATGGCCCTCCAAGCATGGCCAGGAGGAATTCCTAATCGAAGAACCAGGAGTAACCCCTGAGCATCACTGGGTGACCCAAAAAGTGAAAGGAAGGGAGGGAGGGAGGGAGGGAGGGAGGAAAGGAGAGAGGGAGGGAGGAAAGGAGGGAGGGAGGAAGGGAGGAAGGAAGGAAGGAAGGAAGGATGGAAGGAAGGAAGGAAGGAAGGAAGGATGGAAGGAAGGGAGGAAGGGAGGAAGGAAGGAAGGAAGGAAGGAAGGAAGGGAGGAAGGAAGGATGGAAGGAAGGGCTCTGCACTCAGGAATCACTCCTGGCGGTGCCTCGGGGACCATATGGGATGCCGGGATCAAACCCGGGCCGGCATGGGCAAGGCAAATGCACTACTGGCTGGGCTATCGCCCGCCCCCAAGTGTGAGTTCTAAGGGCCAGGAATGAGCCCCGAGCACTACTTTCCTACCCCCCCAAAATTAGAAAGATGGCACAGTGGACAGGGCGCCTGCCTTGCAAGCAGCTGACCATAGTTTAAACACTGGTACCACAAACCATCCCACTGAACACAGCCAGGGTGGCCAAAAAAAGAATTTTTTTTAAAAAAAAAGACATTTCTGATTAATCAACATATCAAAACCAAAAGGGAAAATAATATTTTGACCCATGAATCAAATTGTATGATGCAAAAACAGTTCTATGAGGACAGTTTACAACAATAAATGCCTACATCAAGAAAAAAAATCTCAAATAAATAATCAAACAGCTCTTTAATAGGTAGAGGATTTCCTTTTGGAGAACAAGTCGGAAATCACAGTCATGGACACTGCGCATGTAACTAAATAGCAATTTAAAATGGTTAAAAGTTAATTTGTCTCATTTGAAAATACAAACAGGGATATGGCATTGTTGAACAACCTAAAAATATATATTTTTTTACAACCTAAAATATTTTAAATGTGTGTTTTCTTTATGGGAAATACCAGGATTTTTATACTATTTTGTTTAACAGTTTAAATCCATTTCACATAGCACTTAAGAAAAAATAAAAAGCTGTTCTCCAAACACTTCAGAGTAATATTAATAGAACGCCCTGTTTCTTACCAGAAGACTCTTTTCCATTCTGTTTTTCATAGAGGGTGCCAACAGACATCAGGAAAACAAAAACCAGGAATACTGGAATTCTCCATGAGCCAGCCAAGGATGCTGTAAATTATTAAAAGTTATTAACATTTTTGGTGAAATAAAAACCCAGCGCTTGTCTCTAAAAGACTGCTTAGTTGCTCGACAAAAAAAAATGTGCATATTAATATTAATGCTAATAACAAGTTTCATAAGAAAAATTAAACAATTTTAGTTTCTAATTAAAAACCTCAATTAAATCTTATAAATAAAAAATTGTAAAGCCATCAGAAAAATGAAACCACAATGCAGGGCTTCCGTAAGTTCAGCTCAGTTCTGGAAGGCCCCAGGCTTCCTCAGGATTGGGTATAGGTCAATCTACCTTCTGGACTTCACCTGAAGAATATGGACTTCTATCACTGAAGACTCAAGTTCATTCTTCTAGTTGGCTTAATAATTTCCTTTGTTTGAGGGTCACATCCAGTGTTGCTTGGGGCTATTCCCAACTCAGGAATCATTGCTGATGGCACTTAAGCAACCAGGCAGTGGTGGGGATTGAACCCAGGGCTCTAACATGGCTCATGTTCCTGCCCACTGCACTATCTCCCCCTTCTCAAATTTCACCCACCTGACCCTGAAAAACCTGTTTCAGGCATGGAAACTAAAGTCATGTGGCTTTGCCTTGATTTCCTGAAAATACGACCAGAGGTTAACTCAATTTCTCAAGCAAGGGCTGGGGACCCTTTGGGGTTCAACCCAAAGGGACATGGCAAAAAAAAAAAAAAACACTTCAATGCATTCTCCTTAGTGTCAGTGTATAATGCAAAAATCCTAACAAGTGGCAGCCGCGGTTCAGTCCCTCCCTACAGCCATCTATATTTCCCCTTAACAACCTACCTGCCATCACTCTCAGCCTTCCTTGAATTCAAAATGAGTCCCCAGTCACAAGAGGCTTTCAGGGTTTTGCTGGTGAATTCCTTTAGCATTCTAAAAGAGCAGATCTAAAACCTAACATCACACCTCTATGCAGATAAACCACTGATAAACTCTGCTTTTTATTTTTACCAGTATGCCCCTCTCCAAACTACTTTAAATAGGATATTCGCTACTCTAGGTGACTGAATTCTGTTTCTTAAATTACAATGGAATGCTTCCACAGACCCAAGACAGGAGATAAAAGAACCCCTGGAAAATCGCTCTGTAGCATCCTAGCAACCACATCGATCATTTAAACCTCAAAGAACAGGGAACTCATTATTTTGAGCAGTTGACTCTTAGCATCCTTAGCTGAACAGGGCGCCGCCTCCAAAAATCTTCAGTGCGCTGACAGCTCTCCGCCAGAAGAGCTGAAAAGCCTTTCGGGAGGACAGCCCCTCCACTCCTTCAAACAGGCTCCTGCCTCTTCATCCCTCCTCCCTGGTACCTGCCTCTCTGCCCTCTACCTGCAAGCCCCTTCTCTTATCCACAGTAAACATCTCTAGTGCCTAATCTTCTCAAGCTGACTTCAAGGACTTCTGGTCATAGCCTCCCCCTGCTAAAGCAGGACACGAAGAAATGGCCAGGACTCCTGTGTGTTCTCCCAGTCTGCTGGAGGGAGCCAGTGGGGCCTACCGAGAAGGCAGGTGCTCTATCACTTGAGCCACGTTCCTGGCCCTAACACTGGATGATTTTTCAGAAGTTTCTTTTTGAAAATGCATATTCAGTATAATTAAGAAACATGTTAAAGCATCATCATTTCATTGAAGATTAACCAAAAACAAAGCAGAACATTTGTTGAAAATTACTTTAAATCTTTCTTTCAATGTGAATCAATTCATACTTTCATTCACATGGTCAGTCTCTGCTGGCCTTACGCTGAGACTTTCTTAGAGAAAGGGACCCACCTAAATGAAAAAGCAAGATTATCCAGACAGGAATGGAAACGGCTCTCAAGTAGCGTTCAGTGCTTGCATTCCACTTGAATAAAACAGCCAGTACATAGCCAACTACCAAGGTCCAGATCTTAAATAAATAAAATATAGACACAATGTAAAACAGATGCAAAGGGGAGAAGAAACACAAATTAGACAAAACTTGCAAGGCTCCTATAGCATGAGCGCTCCGGGTGCAAGAGACTAAGATGAGTCTGAAGAGTCTGAAGTGTCTTAAGTCTGAAGTGGCGCTTGGTGAGTGTTGTTTAGTTTCCTACTCTGACTAGGTAAAGCAAGTTCTGAAATAAACAGGCATTTAAATTCCATCTGGTGATATTATTTAAATGGCTTTAACAAAAGATTACATAAATGCAATTCTAAGTTATGTCACAATTCATAAACAAGTTTATGGATGCATATGGACCTAAATTCAGAGCTTAGTCTGACATTCTTAAGATTTTTCCTCTAAAGTAACAATTAGAAAAAAATACTGGGGAGGGAGAAAGGAAAGGCAAGGAAAAAAAAACAGAAAAAGAAAAAATAAGAAAGGGAATCTTTCTGAAAAAATCAAGTTAGGATTCCATCTGAAATATGCTGGGTTACCATGGGGAAAATCTTTTAGAAGCTAGAAAAAAAGGCATTCAGTTAAAGTGGGTCTTGCTGAAATAATATAGGTAACAGATGGCATTCCAGAATTACAGGTGCAGTTGAAGAAACAGCGGGGAAAAAAAATACATATATATATATATATATATATATATATATATATATATATCACTCAAGGAAGAAACACCAAGAATAAACCCTCACTTCAGTTCTTACATGAAAACCAAGTGACTCTAGCAAGTATTCAGCTTCAAGAACGACCAGTGCAGACCACAGGGAACTCTCTAAAGAGCTCAAATGTGGGGCTAGGCGAGATGGCCAAGGATTTCCCAGGGAACAACTGCCTGGAAGGCAAATGCCGAAACTGTCCATTTCTTACCTCCCGGCTCCTAGGTCACTCACGCTTCCAAAAACTCTTGACAAAAGATGGAAAGAATGCAAAATCCGGGGTCAGAGCAATAGCCCAGCGGGTAGGGCGTTTGCCTTGCGCGGCCAGCCCATGCCTGCCCGGGTTCGATCCCGGCATCCCATATGGTCCCCCCAGTACTGCCAGGAGTAATTTTTGAGTGCAGAGCCAGGAGAAACCCCTGAGCATTGCCGGGCGTGACCCAAAAAAAAAAAAAAAAAAAGGATGCAAAATCCGGGGCAAATGTGAACACCAAGCACATAATAAAACAACCACAACTTTGAAAATAAAGGCAAACTAGAAATTTTAAGCTGTGATTTGGAAAACGAAAAAATATAGAGCTTATATGATTACTACTAAAGGCAAAAGCAAAAAAACAAAAGAGGGGGCTGGAGCAATAGCCCAGCGGGTAGGGCGCTTGCCTTGCACACGGCCAGCCCATGCAGGCCCGGGTTCAATCCCCAGCATCCCATATGGTCCCCCAAGCACCACCAGGAGTAATTCCTGAGTGCAGAGCCCAGGAGAAACCCCTGAGCATTGCCAGGTGTGACCCACCCAAAAAGCAAAAAAAAAAAAAAAAAAAAAAAAAGAAAGAAAAATCTCTGACTCTAAGAACAATTGGTGGTTACCATAAGGGAGGGAAAGAGGGCGGACGGCCGGAGCTATAGCACAGTGGGTAGGGCGCTTGCCTTGCACGCGACTGAACCAGGTTCTATTCCCAGCATCTCCTATGGTACCCTGAGCACTGCCAGGAGTACTTCCGAGTGCAGGAGGAGCCAGGACTAACCCCTGAGCACTGCAGAGTGTGACCCAAAAAAGAAAGAAAAAAAAAGAGGGTGGTAGAAGGAGACAAAGGCGAAGGGCAGGAGAGGACTCTCAGTTAGCCGCCTTTACACGGCTGGGACGCATGTTGGTTTTCAAGGAGGCACACGTGGAAATCTGTATCATGCTACAACGCAATATTACTGTGGCTAAAAAGATAGGAAAATCCCTCCTTTTGGTTATATCTATCAATAAAAATCATCTTCAAGGCTGCAGAGATAGTTCAACCGGCTGGAGCACATGCTTTGCTTTCCGGAAGCCCGGGTTCAGGCCTCCCCCACATACACCCTTCCCCACAGTTCACAGAGCACTGAGAGGGTCACCCCACCCCACCCCTAGCACACAGCCAGGGAGGAGCCCCACAGCACTGTTGGTACTGACCCCAAAATCAAAATGACAAAACAAAACTGACAAATCCTCAAGTCCTAACTATGATTAAGGCTTCTGGCCTAAGAATTCTGCTTTGGAGACCAACTAAATAATGATAAATTCTGAAAGAGAGAAATAAATAAAAGAGGCTCATCAGAATGCAATTAGAAGACCAAAAAGTTAATAACTTAAAAAGCTAAAAAAAAAAAAAAACTTAAGGTTTTTTTTTTTTTTTTTTGCTTTTTGGGTCACACCCGGTGACAGATACGAGTTTCTCCTGGCTCTGCTCAGGGGGACCATATGGGATGCCGGGGATGGAACCTGGGTTGGCTGCTTGCAAGCAAACACCCTACCCATTGGACTATCGCTCTGGCCCCAAAATTGGTAATGCGTAATTATAACTAATTCACCCAATAAAACATTGGGCCCAGAGGGATAGTCCAGAGGGTAGGGCATTTGCCTTGCACGGGCTGGCCTGTGCCAGCCCAGGTTCGATCCCGGCATCCCATATGGTCCCCGAGCACCGCCAGGAGAAATTCCTGAGTGCAGAGCCAGGAGTAACCCCTGAGCATTGCCAGGTGTGACCCAAAAAGAAAAAAAAAACCATTAAGCCACCATTAAAAATGGTCTTTTGGGGGCGGAGCGATAGTACAGCAGATAAGGTGTTTGCCTTGCATGCGACCAGCAGGATTTAATCCCGGCATTTATATGGTCCCCGAGCACAGCCAGGAATGATTTCTGAGTACAGAGCAGGAGTAACCGTGAGCACTGCCAAGTGTGACCAAAAAAATAAAAAAAAAAAAAAAAAAAAAAAGTCATTTTAGGGGCCAGAGTCCTAGTTAAGTGGGCAGGGTGCTTGGTGCCTGGCACCACATAGGGTCCCCCTGTGCCCACCAGAACTGATCCCTAAGCAGAGTTCAGAGTTAGCCCTGAGAACAGTCAGCCTCAAAACAAATGAAAGAAAATGTTCTTTTTAAACATATACAAGCACTTCTTTTTCTTTATTGTATGTGGGAATTTATTTTGTTTTGTTTTTGCGGTCCTGGGGATCAAACCCAGAGCCACGCACATGCAAGTTAAGCGCTTTACTGCTGAGCTTACACCCTCGCTCCTTAAAACAATTGATTTCAAAAAGCTATATAAATTTTAAATACCCGGGCCGGAGCGATAGCCCAGCGGTAGGGCATTTGCCTTGCATGCAGCCGGCCTGTGCCGCCCGGGTTCGATCCCCGGCATCCCATATGGTCCCCCGAGCACTGCCAGGAGTGGTTCCGGAGAAACCCCTGAGCATCGCCGGTATGACCCAAAAAGCAAAAAAAAAAAAAAAAAATTTAAATACCCCTAACACTGTAAGATAAAAAAAGCAAGGAAAAAAAAAAAATGACATCAACAGGGTAGAGAAAAGGCTATATATAGAGAGAAAAGGCTATATATTCAACAGTAAGCAGATGTACTGGGAGGTGACGGTAACACGTTCTCTTTTTGCACTGTTTTCTGCACTTTAAAAAACTGTCTTGGGGCCGGAGCGATAGCCCAGCGGATAGGGCGTTTGCCTTGCACACAGCCAGCCTGTGCCGGCCCGGTTCGATCCCGGCATCCCATATGGTCCCCGAGCACTGCCAGGAGTGATTCCTGAGTACAGAGCCAGGAATAACCCCTGAGCGTCGCCGGTGTGAACAAAAAAGCAAAAAAATAAAAATAAATAAATAAAAAACTGTCTTTAATGAGAACTAATTCTTTTTATAACGAAAAGGCTCTAATAAAATAATCTTCATCAAGCACAGCTAATTACACGGATCTTCGCCCACGCAGAGGCGGTAAGGGAAGTACAACGACAGCTACTTCAAAAAACTTCAAGCAGGCAGGATAAAACTTAACCATGGGATTTCAGAGGTTTTAGATCAAAATAAAGCTCAGAACTAAATCTGAGTATTATAATGGCATGCTTTTGGGGGCACACTCGGCTGTGCTCGGGGCTTATTCCTGGCTTTGTGTGCAGGGATCCCTCCTGGTGGGCTCAGGAGACCATACGGGTGCGGGAGGATCAACCTGGGTCGCCGCCTGCAAGGCCAGTACCGCTTCCTGCTGTACTGTCTCTCCAACCCCATCTGCTTAGAACCTCTAAAATTAGGCTGTGATGTGCTTCATTGGTTGAACGCATGTGTTGGATGTGTGAGAGTCTGCGTTTGATTACAGGCACTGCAAAAAAACATAGGGTAACGCATTTGCCCTGCATAAATGAGGCCCTGGGTTCAATGCCCGGCAGGCAACAATGAGAGAACGGAGGGGGAGGGCTGGAAGGAGGCCGGGGTAGGGGAGGTTGGATGGAAAGGCAAATCGGAGTCAATAGTATTTTACAAAGCTTTTAACTGGAGAACCTAAGTCCTGGGAACTGCTCTTCCAGTTGCCAAAACAGCTGCTGAAACACACCTCGAGAAGGGGGCTCTGAAGTGGACTGGACTTGGCCTGCTACCAGGTCCATATGGACCAGGACATAACACCGGCAGGAATGCCACACTTTGGGAATCTTTAAAATCAAAGGAACCTTAGAAATCACCCGAGCTAGCTCCACACTTCACACAGTCAGGGCTGCGCAGACCAGAGAAGGGTCTGTCCAAGTCTGAGGACTCGGAGGGAGCCGAGAGAAGGGCTTCCCCTTAAAACACTGCTCTTTCCACCAGTGCGTCTTCAAAAAATGAAGCGGAAACAGTGCGGCCACAGGCCAAGGAGAAAACCCCTTTGCCCCGCCTCCAAAATCAAAGGTAGGACTGAGGGGAAACTACACAAAGGGTCTTCAAACTTCCTGATGATTCTGAACTAATGGGGAGCTCAGACTCAGTCTGAAACACTTTCAGCTAAGAAAACGGTGTGGGGAGTTCAGGTTGGGGTTAGCAGCAAGCATCAGCTTTTTTCAGTTTTATCTCAACAAGCCCACATCCCTGGGAGACCCAGGATTCAGGACTGAGTCTCCCATGGGCTTGAGGCAACCATGATGCGTTAAGGCATGCAGAGAAATCACCTACTGATGTTCTAACACACTTTCGATGACTTAAAAAGAATCCTACCTACCACCTCATTCATCTTTCACCGAAGCAGTGGGAGATTAGGAGAAAGGGGTTGAAGACTGGAGTTAAGTGACCCAGAAAGAGTGAGGTAAAGAGGAACTGAAAGGATAGTCGGGCCTTAACATAATAAACAGAAGAGCCTTGAACCTTGAAGACACCATAAAGGAAAACAGGACAGAACCTGGACATTACTAAACACACAAGGATGAAAGAAACCGTTTATAATCCCTGTTTTGGGGGTTACCAAATGACTAGAATCCAGGGCTTTTGGGAGGAAATGTGTGATTATTTTAATTCTGATATTCTTTTTTCCCTAACAACCAAAATTAATTTATATTCAAGAAATGTTTAAAATTCAAGCAGTTTTATAGGAGAAAAATTAAGTCCTTCTCTTAGGTTCCTACCAAAAAAGAATCATGATGTCAGAGGGCCGAGCAGTCTGCCAAATACCATTTCCCGACAGCCAATAGATCAATCCCGCAACTGACCTTCTCATTTATCAGAAGGAAATCACTCGTGTGAAAGCACCTAACGCAATGCCTGGCAGGCACATGGCAGATGCTTGAAAGCGGGGCTTAAATTACAAACTCTCAGGTCCTTACGACTGCAGATTTGCTCAAACGGAGTTTCCCCACTGCCCGTCCCCTCCCTCCGGCGGCAAGCTCACATTCCCAGCGTGCCTAGAAAGCAAAGCACACAGACTTCTCTCACTCTAGGGAATTCTGCTCCTATACCTGAACTCAGTCTTACAGTTCAGGACCCAACTGTGAACCCTGAAAGAGAAAAAGCGAGGGGCCAGAACGATAATACAGCGGGGAGGGTGTTTGCCTTGCACGCGGCAGATCCGGGTTGGATCCCCAGCATCCCATATGGTCCCCAAGCACCACCAGGAGTAACTCCCAAGTGTAGAGCCAGGAGTAAACTCAGAGCAACACCAGGGTGGGATTCCCCAAAAAGAAAATCCAGGGGCCGGAGCGATAGCCCAGAGGGTAGGGTATTTGCCTTGCACAAGGCCGGCCTGTGCCTGCCCGGGTTCGATCCCCAGCATCCCATATGGTCCCCCGAGCACCACCAGGGAGTAATTCCTAAGTGCAGAGCCAGTAACCCCTGAGCGTCGCAGGGTGTGACCCAAAAAGCAAAAAAAAAATCCAGAGTGGCCCCCTGCCCAGAGTCACCACTCGCTGTCACAGCAGACCCAGCCTGACTCAGCACTTCTGGCAGAGGGCTGGGAACGCCCCACGTCTGCTTTCCAGGCACCCAACCAACCCCTCTGACCATCCTAAAGTCAGCTTCAGAAACTACAATCCTTGCTCCTCTCAACCTTGGCTATCTCCCCCTTTCGCTCAGGCTTCCCTGCCAGGCCCCACTGTCGCCTCCTGTGCTCACAAGGGCTCTTAGGGTTTCCACAGCTCCTCTTCTGCTCCACCTCCAAAACCAAGAACCTGGTACACCCACCCTCCCCACTTCCAGCCTACTCTCTCTTGGCCCTTCCTTTCTCTTCTCCTGATCCACAAACTACGCAGACTACTAAATGCAAACATGGGAACTGAACTCCAGAAACGAGGTAGTCAACCCTGTATACACGAACTGTGTATTTTCTTCATCCAAGTTCCTAATTCCTCAGCTATTTCCATAGCCTGAGAGCAGGAGGCAGAACATTCGCCTCCACTTTCCCCGGTCGCACGAACATGGCAGATGGACCCCATTACTGACTCTGGTGTGAAACGGCCTTGTCCACGCACCCTAGGCCTTTCCTAATTTCCTCCTGTCCGGTGCCTATGTATGGTCTTGCCTACAGCGTTTAATAAGTACCGTGCAGTCAAAAATGGTAACACCGGATCATAGCAATAGCACAGCACGTAGGGCGCTTTGCCTTGCACGCAGGTTTGATCCTTAGCATCCTGTGTGGTTCACTGAGCCCACGAGGAATGATCCCTGAGTGCAAAGCCTCAAGGAGACGATAAACACTACTGGGTGTGGCCAAAAACAAAACACGGTGGCACCTCTGGCTGCGGCTGACTTGACTGAGCAGCTGGAGACAGGATCGGTCACTGCGGTCTGTTTCTAGACAGTGTTCCGCCCACTTCAGTGTGAAAGGAGGGAAAGAAGTAGGGCTGAAGGGACTCCATGAACAGGTGCTGTGTGCATCTGTCCTCAAACCAGGGGTGAGACCACAGGGCGACCACATTCCCAGAAGCCTCTGCTGATCGAAGCAGTAATCAGAGGAAGGGAAGTCACTTCCATCACACCAGCCAGAAACCCAGGAAGTGAAAGAGGGTCCTTCCAATCTTCCCTCCCACCACAGTGCCAACGGTTCAGGCTTGCCATTAGAGACAGTGGGCACGGTGCTTGCCTTCCACATGGGGCTCACCAGAGCACTGCCAGGAGTGTTACCTAGGCAAAAAGCCAGGAATAAGCCCCTGAGGACCACAGGGGTGTCCCCCCCACAAACAAAACCAGTCCAGGTCTGGGAGGGTAAGGTCTGATGACTTAGCTGTTCCAGCAGGCAGCACCCAGAATTAGGAGTGGCTAATTAGGGAGGCGTCCCCACACCTCTCAACACTTTGCTGGCCCTAAACTCTCCAAAATCAATGTGTACTCTCAGAGAGCTTAAACTTAGTCAACTTAACTCTCTCTCTCTCAAACACACACACACACAACACATACATACACACACACACGCACGCAAAGTCCTGAGTAAATCCTTCACAAAGACCAGGATCATCTAACAACATAACGAAAGCTTGAACTTGAACTGAGAGCAGCTCATACTGACAGAGCCACGAAGATGGACGTCCTGAGCCCGCTCCATCCCCTCTCCCTACAACCTCAGGCAGGTCAAACCCTGCTGAAGCCAGACCAAATTATTGGGCAAGGCTACCAAGCCTCTATGTTCCCGACAAATGTGAACCAAAAAGCCTTTTCAAATGCACTCACCACTGATGCACGAATATCCTTATACATTAAATATTTACGTGCTTTAAATGGTTCCCAAATTTTAGGTATCTGTGGTCTACACTCGGCTTCCTGAGCAATTCTAAAGATCCCTGGCTTTGCTTGTGTTGTTTCTTGGTCACCCCCGGCGCTGCTCAGGGGTTACTCCTGGCGGGGCTGGGGGCGGAAGGACAGGGGATAGAAGGGCAGGGACCCTATGGGAAGAGATGCAGAGATCAGACCTAGACCGGCCGCGTGCAAGGCAAGCGCTCTACCTGCTCTACTTTCTAGGGCTCTGGCTCTCAATTCTAAGGCTCCCCTGCTTTTCTAAGAACAAGCTCAGGGGAATCCAAGATTCACAAAGCTCCTGCGTTCGGTAGCCCCGCCCGAGTAACCCACACCCGGCTGGGCTGCGCGTGGACCAGAGGTTTCCGCACCGGAGCCTGCAGGAAGCCAACTGCAAATCACTCCGTCTGGGAGCCCAGCGCCCGCCGGTTTGGAAACCGCGATTTCGGGACCAGAAAAACTTAGGGCCCCGCAGTCTCCCTTTGTCCCTAGCCCGGACCTGGGAAGAAGTCTCCGATCCTGTGTCAACGACAGTTTGGACCAGGTCCTCTAAGCTCCCGTCCGGCTCGGCTCGCCCCTAGTCCCACGCCCGTCAAGGTGAAGGTGGTCGGGCGGGGCCCCCTATTCGGTGCCAGGGAACCAACTCTAAGCGACCAGCGGGCGCTTTTTAGCAGAAGACGGTGCCCCTCACCGGGTCAACCTGGACAGATGCACTCGGGGAGGTAGTTTCCAGCCCCACCCACACGCTCTGCGGGGCAGGACTCCCGGATCCACGGTGCGTGGGCAGGTAGGCGGCCACCGACCTTCGGCCTGGTCACTCGCCCCACCCCACCGTGGGCGTGGGGATGCAGGTGGCCGCGAGCCCGCGGGGTGCAGCCAGGACCCCGCTCCCGCGCACTCACCCACAGGCTACTGAAGTAGTCGAGCCCGCGGCAGATGAGGCGCGCCCATGTAGGCCAGCAGCACCTGCACGCCCAGGTAGCTGCCCAGGCTGTAGAGGCCGTAGAGGAGCGGGCCGCCGGCCCCAGCAGCAGCAGCAGGCGGCGGCGGCGCAGCGCCTGCTCGCCCAGGGCCTCCACGCCGTAGTCGGCGAAGCAGAGCGGCAGCAGCAGCGCGGCCAGCACGATGGGCGTGTGCGCGCGGTGCAGCCGCTGCAGCCACTGGCGGCCGCGGCGCGTCAGCGAGCTCTTGAACGGGTGCAGGAAGGTGCCGCACAGCACGGCCCACAGCAGGGGCCGCAGGAAGGCCTCGAGGATGAAGTAGACGAGCACGGCGGCGCCGCAGCACAGGCACACGAAGAGCACGGCGCCCGTGTTGTAGAAGGCCTGCTTGATGGGCTTGTCGAAGCGCAGCGCCAGCACCGCCGTCCGCGGCGTCTCCCCGCAGCTGCCACCGCCCCCGGCGGAGCCGCTCGCGGCCCCCTCGGCGCTCGGCTCGGGGAGCCGCGCGGACTGGGCGCCTCGGCCGAGCCGCCGGAGCCGGAGCCGGCGCCGTCGGCCATGGCGCGTCTAGTGCCGCGGCCGCCGCTGCCGAGGGGCGGTAGTGGGAAGCCCAAAGAGAGCCGCCAGCGAGAGGCAGGGCGCGCGGCGCGGGGCATTGTGGGAGTTGTAGTTCATTTTCCGCACCGACAGCGGACTACAGGGGCTCTGGAAACTACAAGTCCCAGAGAGCATGAAGGGGAGGTGTGTGTGTGAAGTTCCTCGTCCCTGGCTCCCCTGGCCTATTGGTCCCCGAAGATCCAGGTAACAGGTCTCTGCGCTCAACTTCATCCCGGGGCAATTTTTTTTTTTAATGCTCACTTCACCCTTTGGCAACTTTTCCAGAAGCTGAACCCCAAAAGAAGCACGACACCCACAGACGTTTGTTTTGTTTTTGCTTGGGGGCCACGGTCGGCAGTTCAGTGTCTATTCCTGGCTTTGTGCTCCGGGATTACTCCTGGCAATGCTGACGGTCTGCTGCGGTGCGGGGAATCCAATTGCAAGGACCTTAATTTTTGTGTTACCTCTCCAGTTCTGGGTTTTTGTATTTGTTTTTTTTTTTTCAAATTTTATTACACCACTTTTAGACATACAATCGCAAGAAAAAATGTATGTCTTTTCTCTCCTCTCTATCTCTCCCTCCCACCTAACTTTCCTACACATCATAGAATGCAGTACATTAAAGGACATAATTGTTTCCACTAGTTTGATGGACCGCGCAGCCACGCCACTTAGGGGCCTCATGGTCAGCATCTGGACAGCGAAGGTGGTGGCTAGTGTGGTGGGCGAGTCTCATCCGGCTGCTTCCGGGACCCCCAGAGGTGATGGGCCCATTCCCAAAACCCATCAGTCCTCCTGGGAGCCCATGATCAGCTGGGCCTGGGAAAGCCGAGTTCGAGCTTCCCCAGCCACGTGTGAGCTCTTCATGCTATGGCTGGTCGCCCCAGGGCAGCTCCTGGGCCGGCCACCAGGCTCGGCCAAAATGGCCCCCTGACTCCATCTGACTAATTCCGGGTGATTCCCGCTTCTGGGAGCTGCCTACCTGGGCTCCAACTCGTTTTGCTCGGTTAATGTGGTCTCGAGGCAGCATCCCTCCCTGGTGGGCTGATTATATTGCAGCGTCCGGACAGCGAAGGTGGCGGCTAGTGTGGTGGGTGAGTCTCATCCAGCTGCTTCTGGGACCCCCAGAGGTGATGGGCTCACTCCCAAAACCCATATGTCCTCCTGGGAGCCCGTCAGCTGGGCCTGGGGCGAGCCGAGTTCCAGCTTCCCCAGCCGCGTGTGAGGCTACATGCTATGCTTTGTATTTGTTTTTAATTTAAAAGCCGACCTGCAGGAACGGAGAAATAGTACAGCGGATAAGGCTCTTGTCTTCTGTACGGTTGACCTGGGTTCAATCCGGCACCCAGGATCCCTGACGGGAGTGAGCTCTGAGCATCTCTAGGTGTGGTCCAAGCCAGGACACCCCCTCCCAAATAAAAAAGAAAAGAAAACCTGGTTTGAACATTAGAATCTTGTAGGAGTACTTAGGAAAGACGATCTCAGATTCTCTTTTCATTGATTTATTTGATAACAAGGTTTTCTCTGGACCAGGGATCCAGCATAATGGTAGAGTTCACACTTTATATGTGTGAGTGCTCTGGGCTTCAGTTTACATTGCACTGCATTTGCATGCAACCAACCCGGAGCCAGAACTAAGCCCACCCTGGGAAAAAGTCCCTGATCAGTTTGCAGATGAAGAAATAGTTTGCACTGTGCCTATTTGTTTGACCCAAACCAAATCCCAAAGAGCATGATTCCTTCTGTGGATTGAGGGACTATTGAGGAATAATGGTCCCGTGGAAGGCGTGTTTCTAAGTGCCTCGTTCTCATTCACTCATGTAATCCTTAGGACAGCCTTGCAAAAAGGCGGTGTTGTTAGTTCCTAGTTTACAAAAAAAAAAAAAGAAAGAAAAACAGAGGTGCAGAAAAGTATCTTGCCAAAATCACCCAGCTAGTAAGTGCAGAAGCAGGATTCAAACTTTAGATGTGTGGTTTCCCAAGTCTATACTCCCGCCTACTACACTAATTCTGACAAGGGGTTCTATGGAATATTTTCAAAGTTCCTCTGAGAACTATAATGTGCTTATAATGTGTACCCACTGTGGGCAATCTAAATTCCTTTTTGTTTCAGTTTGGGGGCCATTCCCAGGACTACACCAGGCTAGATGGGGCAGGGAGTTCATGAAGTTATGTGTGACGTGGCTGGAACCAGGTCTCTGGCATTCCGGGTATTGTGTCACTACCAGAAATGATCCCCAAGCATAGAGCCTGCCTCGGGTACAGTCCTGAGCACAGCCAGGTACGTGCCAGAAACCAAATAAGAAAACGAAAGCTTGTGATCCAGCCTGTGAGGCTTTTGTGGGGGCTGGGGGGTCAGGGGCAGGTAATGGGAATAGAACCCAGGACCTCACACAAGTGCAAGACAAGTATTCTACCTCTGGGTTACATTCCTGGCTTCTCAATCTCAATTCCAGAAAGTGCTCTAAATGGTCTCTTATTTTTATTTTGTTTTGTTTGGGCCACACCCAGTGATGCTCAGGAGTTATTCCTGGCTCTGCACTCAGAGATTACTCTTGGTAGTGCTCGGGGAGTGCATATGGGATGCTGGGGATAGAACCGAGGTCCACTGTGTGCAAGGCGAACGCCGTACTTGCTGTGCTATCTATCATTCCAGCTCGAGATCAGAGTCTCTTCTTTTCTCAGTTGATTTTTGTTTTAAAGACCTGGGGTCAAGTCAGTTAAACCCTCAACGTCAGTGTTTCTTGGCTCAGTGTTGTGTGATAAAAAGAGGAAGCTCTGAATTAGTATGAAGTACTTTTGTTGGCTTGTACATAATCTTTTTTAGGGTGGGGCCACATACCCGATGCTCAGGGGTCACTCCTGGCTCTTTGTCAGGGACCACACCTTTTGGTGCTGGAAGACCTTATGAGTGCTAGGAGTTGAGCCAGCTGCTGGCTCCCTTGCTGTAGCATGCAAGGGAAGCACTTAACCTTTGCACTATCTCTCTGACATTTGCATTCTAGCCCATTATTTACATATATCTCAAACAACATTTTTATTTTATACATATATATATATATATATATATATTTGGGGTTTTATTTTTTTGCTTTTTTGGGTCACACCCGGCGATGCTCAGGGGTTACTCCTGGCTCTGCACTCAGTAATTACTCCTGGCGGTGCTCAGGGGACCATATGGGATGCCGGGGATCGAACCCAGGCCGGCATAGGCCGGCTGCATGCAAGGCAAATGCCCTACCCGCTGGGCTATCACTCCGGCCCCTTATTTTATATTTTTTTAAAGAGAAGAATAGAAGGAATGAAAAAAAAGGAAGAAAGGAAGGAAGGAGAGTTTTACTGAGTACATGATATGTGAGTGCTACAAACTGTGAATTAGCCAAGAATGTAGCTCAATTACAAGGTACTTACCTTGTATGAGTGAGGGTTTGGGGTTTGTTTGTTTGGGGAGACCAAACTCAGCAGTGCTCAAGGCTTACTCTTGACTCTGTGCTCAGGGATTACTCCTGGCAGGCTCAGGGGTCCATATGAGGTACCCGGTATTGAGCCCAGGTCACCCATATACAAAGCAAATGCCTGCCTGCTGCACTATTGCTCTGGCCTTCCATGAGTGAGTCCCCTTTTTTTGGGTCACACCCGGCAATGCTCAGAGTTTACTCCTGGCCTGAGTGAGAGTTTGATGGCTATATGTTATCTTTTCTGTTTTCAGTATGTCTTCATAGTAATTTCAACATACTTTCTGTTTCTCTTCTAAAGTAGACATAACAGATATGGTTATTTAGCTTGCAGATGAAGAAATAGTTTACTCTTTTACCAAGACTTAGACACAAGGGGTTCATAACATAAGACACCCATTCTATCTGACATTTCAGTTGTCAGGTCACAGCCCTTGTTTCTCAGGTGGTTTTTGGACTTTCACTTTGTAAATATTTTGCTCTAGTTCTGCATTTTGCTTTGCCTGTCCAGGCCTGCAGAGAGGACGGTTACACACTATGGTCACCTTTGCTTCATGTCCACAGTGACTCATGCATTCACTGATGTAACCCTTCGTTCTCAGCCTCCCTTGCCAAAAGTTCTCCAGTCTTTCTAGAGAGTCTCAAAGAAGATGTTTCACATAAGCCCTCAATCAAACCAACTGTCTAGCACCTGCAGCCCCCCTCAAATTCACTGTCTATTGAGTCACTAGTCTCAGATCCTAGCTACTCCAAATTTCAAATCTTCCACATTGGCACTTAGAAAAAGGAAGCTCTTTTCCATGATTTACCTATTCTGTGCTGTGTGTGTGTGTGTGTGTGTGTGTGTGTGCTTTGGTCTTGGGGATATACTTAGTAATGCTCAGGGGTTACTCCTGGTTCTGTACTGAGGAATTACTCCTCGCAGTGCTCAGGGAACAATATGGGATTCGGGGATCAAACCCAGGTGGGCCACATGCAAAGCAGAAACCCTACCTGCTGTAGTCTCTCCCCAGCCCCTAATCTGTGCCCTTTGCCACCCATTTGTCACTAGGTTACTCTTTACCAGTTAAAACTTCTTCCATGAGGGGCCGGGTGATAGCCCAGTGGGTAGGGCGTTTGCCTCTGCACGCGGCCGGCCTGTGCCAGCCTGGGTTCGATCCCGGCATCCCATATGGTCCACCGAGCACTGCCAGGAGTAATTCCTGAGTGCAGAGCCAGGAGTAACCCCTGAGCATCGCCGGGTGTGACCCAAAAAAGCAAAAAAATAAAAAATAAAAAAAATAAAACTTCTCTCATGAAGTTTTTTATCACTGTATTCCCGTTCATCATCGATTGGCTCGAGTGGGCACCAGTAACATCTCCATATGTCCTGTCTCATGCTAGTAGAACCCAAGGGCATCTGCTTGCACCAGGAACATAAAGAGCCTCAAACCATTCCATCATGGGTCATGGGAATGAGGTATAAAATTGTTACTGGTATTTAGCATATCAAATACGACACGGGTAGCTTGCCAGGCTCTGCTGTTTGGTGGCATACTCTTGTAGTCATCTCTAAATCCAGCATTTATTGATGAACCGGCGCGGCCGCAAGCAGCCGCGTGGCGGGCTGTGATAGGCTGGTCTTCTGGGTGGAGTTCTGATGAGAGGGAATTCCGGATGTGGAAAATGGAAGCCCTAATGGAGTGCTTCACTCCCAACAAGCCAGGGGTCGTCTGGCTTGTTGCAAGGCTCAGCTGGGGTGACGGGCCAGGGCTAGAACCAGCCATCCCTCCCGGGCGCCTCGTGAGCAGCTGGGCACAGGCAGAGCCAGTAGCAGCTTTGCCCCATGTCTGTGAGTCCGTGAGCTCTGCCCCATGTCTGTGAGCTCTGCCCCATGTTTGTGAGCCCAGCCAACAGCAAGAACGGAGTAAGCACTACCTTTCTTTTCCGTTAATCTTTGGCTTCTGGCTTTCAGTGTAGGATTCTCCATCAGCTCCCACTGTAACCTAAGCCTGAATATTGACCTATAGACAAGATGACAGATACATTATCCTCTTCCATACTTTTGGATTTTGGACTGCTGCTGTATTTGGAAGAGTTAAACAAAGATGAAAGTTTTTTATATCAATCTTCTAATCAAGAGAGCCTCAAGACCCCTCCAAAGGCTCCATGAGGGATGAGACCAAGCCAGCCCCTCCATTCTTCTCCAACCAAACTCTCGGCTCTTCCTCTGATGATGATTGAAAGTTCCCCTCCCCACAGCCAAGAGCAAATGGACATAAACGTCTTGGTGTACTGGACATGACAGGACAAGGGTAATGTTGCTGAAATTGTGTTGGGTCCATAGCCCAACAAACCCAAGATGCCCCGTGACAGTGTTCGCTGCCAAGTGTCAGTGAAGGGCAACATTGCCAAACATTTCAAAACTGTTCTAGTGATGAAAGCAACAGAACTGACAGGTTCCCAGCAGAATGTCTAGTCCTGAGAAGGGGCAGAGATGAAGACTGAAGCACTCAGAAACATGCCAGACCTAACAAAGATTGGCTTTCCTCAGAATTTTTCCCATCTGCCTAAAACTCTATGCTTACCACTAGGCTGTCAAAGTGTATGATATAAAAAAATAATTAAATAAACCAAAGTGTGACTTACATGGTTAGCTTCATTTCTGGACCCCAACACTAAGCACCGGATATCCATAGAACAGAGTAGAAGCTCGATTAATGTGTGCTAGCAAGTGAATGAATGAATGAATGAATGAATACTATCCTTTCCAAATCAACTGGGTGTGCTGCCTTTGAGAAATGATACTGAACCCCAGGTTTTTTTTTCCTTTTCTTTCTTTTGGGTCACCTCCGGCAATGATCGGGGGTTACTCCTGGTTCTGCACTCAGGAATTACTCCTGGCAGTGCTCAGGATGCTGGGGATTGAACCTGGGTTAGCCGCATACAAGGTAAGTGCCCTACCCACTGTGCTATCACTCTGGCCCCTGCTTTTATTGACTATATCTTTTCTTGGCAGAGGTTTTACAGGAGCTACTCTGGGCTTGATGATTAGGAGCCACTCCCAAAGGTGCTCAGGGGACCATGCAGTGCCAGGGAGTCAACCTGGACCGCCTGCATGCAAAGTCATGTGCTCAGATACTGAGCTCTCTCTCTCTCTCTCTCTCTCTCTCTCTCTCTCTCTCCTGAAACATTAGGATTTTTTTGACCATAGTTCAAAAAGTAAGGGGGAAAAGTGCTTTTAAGATGTTTAATTAAAAAAAGAAAAGAAAAATCACAGTGCCTTTCTCTGTAAACCACAGTCAACCTTGGTGCTAGAAGGAGCTATCAGTTCTCTTTGCTTTCACTGTGGTTTACATTTCTGAAACAGTGCTAGGCTGCTGTTTCTTGGTTTTGCCATTTTTGATATGAAGTTTTGGCTTCCTAATGTAAAGATGAAGAGGTGACTTCTTTTTGTGCATTCCTCAATCCCTGCTTTCACCTCTCTTGGGGGTTTCTTGTCCACTCCTTTGATTGCCTCCCCTCTTCCCATTGGTAGAAATAACAGACCTACACGGAACTTAAATTAGATCCAGACATTCAAGATCCTTGGTCCAGGAATTTATTTTTATTATCTATCTATCTATCTATCTATCTATCTATCTATCTATCTATCTATCTATCTATCTATCTATCTATCTATCTATCTATCTATCTATCTATCTATCTATCTATCTATCTACCTACCTATCTATCTATCTATTATCTATTTATTATCTATCTATCTATCTATCTATCTATCTATCTATCTATCTATCTATCTATCTATCGTCTACCTATCCATCGTCTGACTATCTATCTATCTATCTATCTATCTATCTATCTATCTATCTATCTATCGTCTACCTATCTATCGTCTGACTATCTATCTATCTATCTATCTATCTATCTATCTATCTATCTATCTATCTATCTATCTATCTATCTACCTACCGACCTATCTATCTATCAACTATCATCTATCTATCTATCTTCTATCATCTATATATCATCTATCATCTATCTATCTATCCATCTATCTATCTACCTATCTATATCTGTATCATCTATCTATCTGTCTGTCTATCTATTATCTGTCTATCTGTCTGTCTATTATCTATCTATCTATCTATCTATCTATTTTTCTATCTGTCTGTCTGTCTATCTATTATCTATCTATCTATCTTTCTATCTGTCTATCTGTCTGTCTGTCTATTATCTATCTATCTATCTATCTTTCTATCTATCTTTCTATCTGTCTGTCTGTCTATCTATTATCTATCTATCTATCTATCTATCTATCTATCTATCTATCTATCTATCTATCTATCTATCTATCTATCATTTTTGCTTTTTGGGTTCACCTGGCAATGCTCAGGGGTAACGCCGGCTCTGCACTTAGGAATTACTCCATCCGGTACTTGGGGACTATATGGGATGCCGGGGATCAAACCCGGTCAGCCGCATTTAAGGCAAACGCCCTACCCGCTGGGTTATCACTCCAGCCCCTGGTCCAGAAATTTAATTGCATGTCTTTGTATTTTATTTATTTTGCTTTTGGTGGGGGGGGGGCATCAAAAGCAGTGCTCTGGAGCCCACCCTCAACTGTTGGCCCTGCTGTGCTAAATTGCCTCAATGCTCAGAGCCAGTGATGCAGTGCTGCTTGGGCCCAGCTTTCTGAGAGTTACCAGAATTACCTGGGACATGCTGGGAGTCACCAGGACTTGAATTCAGTGAGGCTTAAAACCATTCAAGCCAGGGGAGGGATTGAACCTGAGAACGCTGAACACCTGGAATATGGCCCAGTCCTTTGAGACATGTCTCCTGTCCTCTGTTGCAGTCTAATGGCTGGAAGCAAACACATATTCAGATACTGGAATGTAGCGTCTACAAACTCACTGTGAGATGGGTACCCACAGGTCACTCTAACTCTACCTCACAGGGCTTGTGGCGTCTTGGCATCTCCTCTGAAATGTGAGACTACCTATGAGGTCTCCACACAGTCACTCCCTCCAGTGATCTCTAGAATAGCCTTGTGGATATCCAGGGTACAGCGGAGATGACCTGAACTCAGCAGTGTGGATCACGCCGGTCCTGGAACCACGGTGCCTTTTGCCCTTCAGTTGTGTGGAGCCAGTGAATTTCCGAATCATTTCAGCTGGTTTGAGTTGGGTTTTGTATTTCTTGCAACAGAAGGCTTTCTGGCTGTGAAGACATTAACATTTTTGTGTTAGCAGGATGAAATGAGTGTGTGAAAGAGCAGTACCGCTCCTGGGACATGGTATGAAGCTGATTATAGTTCTCAGGTGATTCTTCATTTTCTCCTTGAGAATCCCAGAAATCTCTCTTAACAATGACTGTCCTCAGACTTCCAGAGTATCAATAGCCCCAGAGATAAAGAAAACATACGCCAGGAAGAACATCCCTCAAGACTTTGCATCTGTCTTAGGTCCTCCAAGGGCCCTGCAAACTTGTACTGAGATGTGCTGAGTTCCTGTTTTGTATGAAGTCCAGCACTTATAATGGAGTGTGAATGGGATTAAGGTGGTACGTACTTTAGAGCAGAAAAACAGACCATAGGAAACTATAATTCATTAGCTAGGTATTCAGAATCCAAATATTCACAACATTTCCCAATTCTGCGCCTATAGTTAACCAACTGCACTCTTGCTCATTCATTTCAATTCTTACTTACTTATTTATTTCAGATTTTTGAGTCACACCCAGTGATGCTCAGGGGTTACTTATGGCTCTACACTCGGGAATTATTCCTGGCAGTGCCCAGGGGACCATATGGGTTGCTAGAGAAAGCTTAGCTATTGCACCTGCAATTTCATTGCCTTCCTGGTGATTTATAAGGCTTTACAATTAAACTCTTACTTTCCTGAAGGTTCAGAATAGTTAGAAACCAATATGGTTCTTAATGGTAATTGTTAGATCTAGCTATGCACTATTAAACAAGTACTTTTAAAAGGAATTATAGAGCTATTTACTGTTCAATAAGGGTTTAAAGCTATGAACATACATTCATTTTGCAAATTGTTTCTCAGAAAGTATTTTCACTGGACTACAGTAAGTCCAGTGAACTTTCAATTTTTTTGCTTTTGGGTCACACCTGGCAGTGCTCAGGGGTTACTCCTGACCCTATAGTAAGACTTTCTTCTGCAGCATCCAAGACAATTTGCCATCTTCCCTGATAACTGTGAATTCAGGGGAAACATCACTAAAGAAAGGATCACTTGTATCATTTGTCTTCCCGTTGTTCATCGATTTGCTCAAGCGGGTGCCAGTAATGTCTCCATTCATTGGGAATGAGGTCCATTATTGTTACTGTTTTTTGGTATATCGAATACACCATGGGTAGCTGCCAGGCTCTGCTGTGGCTCTGGGTTATCCCAGGGGGCCCAGTCTTTTTTTTTATGTCAGACCAACAACCATCCAGGGGCAGAGTCCTGTGTGTAGACAAGCCTGTCTCCTGTCTGTCACCTGCCGACACAGCTGGGCACTACAGCCACACCTGCAACACCTTTTATTCTATTTATTTATTTTGTTTTTGGGGGTCACAGCCGGCAATGCTCAGGGGTTACTCCAGCTCTGCACTCAGGAATTACTCCTGACGATGCTCAGGAAACCACATGGGATGTTGAGGGCTGAACCCAGGTCAGCCGTGTGCAAGACAAATGCTCTACCTGCTGTACTATTTCTCTGGCCCCAGATTTATATATTCATTCTATTTATTTATTTATTTATTAATTTATTTATTTATTTATTTTGCTTTTTTGGGTCACACCCGGCAATGCTCAGGGGTTTCTCCTGGCTCTGCACTCAGGAATTGCTCCTGGCGGTGCTCGGGGGGACCATATGGGATGCCGGGAATCGAACCCAGGCCAGCACAGGCCGGCCGCGTGCAAGGCAAACGCCCTCCCGCTGGGCTATAGCTCCGACCCCTATATATTCATTTTAAATTAGCCTATAAAACTAGGAGCAGTTATGGTCACAGTGTTCACATGACGGATGCTGCAATCTGTCTGAAAGTAAATTTCTCTCCAGGGCATGTCTCACTGTAGTGTGCAACATATTATTTTTTAATTTTAATTTTTATTTTTTAAAACATTTTATTATATCACTGTGAGATATACAATTACAACATTGTTCATGTTTGGAGGTTTCGGTCACCACAGTGTTCCAGCACTCCGCCCTCCACCAGTGCCCATCTCCCACCACCCATGTCCCCAATTCCCTCTCCTCCCATGGCCTGCCTAAATGGCAGGTTCTTTATCTCCTCTCTCTCTCTTCCTTCTCCTACACATTGTGGGTTGCGCCACATACACTTAGAAGCCATCATTTGCATTTTTTTTGCCTGTATTTAATGCTCAGTTCTATGTTGGTATCAGACCTTTTGACGTTTATTCACACATGTCCCCTTCTCTATCTTACCTAACTTCTGACTCCCACATGATTGTGGTAATTTCCACTTTTGGTAAGATCACCTGGTATATTTATGTCATGCAAATAAATGCAGTCATTCTATGTCTCTCTCTTTCCTTCTGACTAATTTCACTCAACATGATTCTTTCTATGTCCATCCATTTATAGGCAAATTTCATAACTTCATTTTTCCTAACAGCTGCATAGTATGCCATTGTGTAGATGTACCACAGTTTCTTTATCCAGTCATCAGTTCTCGGGCATACTGGTTGTTTCCAGGTTCTGGCTATTGTGAATAGTGCTGCTATGAAAATAAAAGTGCGGATTGTGTTTCTGCTGTGTGTTTTTGGCTTCCCAGGGTATATTCCCAGGAGTGGTATGGCTGGATCAAAGGGGAGCTCAATTTCTAATCTTTGGAGGAATATCCATATTGTTTTCCAGAAAGGTTGTACAAGTCGACATTCCCACCAACAATGTATGAGAGTCCCCTTTTCCCCACATCCACGCCAGCATTTGTTGCTTTTACCCTTTTGGATATGGGCCAGTCTCTGTGGTATGAGGTGATATCTCATTGTTGTTTTGATTGTGTGCAACATATTTTGACGAAGCGTGATATCACTGCTACACAAGGCCTCCTTGTTCTCTGCTCTGCTGCCAAACCCTCATTTGTATAATGCACCCAAAGAGGACCTCATCTGGTTTGCACTGAGCCTGACTGCAACATTGATTTTTCAAGTTTGCCTTTACTCTGTTGGGCACTGCCTTTGCTCTGTGCAAATGCAATTATAAATTCAGACAGCAAATCACAGAGCAGCAGAAAGTGGTTATCCAGATAATGGGATTGTGTATATATGAATCTTTTAAAGATTACGTACATATGAATCACTGAAATAAGAACCACACATTTACATTTTTGTGTACAGAAGTTCTGGATCCTTTAATAACAGGCAAACCCTGGTTTGATGAACAATGTTTCAAAGGTGTTCAGCATGACAGGATACTATGGCTGAGGCTGGCCCCACCTCAGTTCAGAGTGAAATCAGATGAAGAAGTGATACAGACTGCTAAGTACTGGCCAAGGTGGAAGACAGGATGTAAAACAAAAGGAAACCAAAGAGGAACCAGAGCAAAGTAATAGGATTTATAAATTAACTTTAACTATAAACAACAGGAAGAATTTCAAACTGTGTCAAGAACATATAAAGTTTAAGGTTTAAAAAATTTGTGGCCACACCCAACAATGCTCAGGAGTTATTCCTAGCTCTGCACTCAGGAATTACTCCTGGCGGTGCTCAAGGGACCACCATATGGGATGCTGGGGATCAAACCCAGGTCAGCCACTTGCAAGACAAGCACCCTACCAACTATACTATTGCTCTGACACCTTCAAAGTTTAAGTTTTATCGATATATATTAGAACTATAACAATGTCCTCTAAAAGTAAGAGTTTGTGATAGCAAATGGGCAGAACAATCCTTGTGGTTCCGTGGAAGAATACTGATACAAAGACTTGGCATAAGTAGAAAATTCATGTCTTTATTAGTAAGGTGCCACACAGCTCAGAGTAAAAATTCACAGACAGGCTTATAAATATCCATAAATCTCAAAATCAACCACAAGTGAATATTATTAAGAACACAATTATTAGAAAACAATGTAACCCATCAATGTCTATTTTAAAAGGCATAGTTTTTACAAAATAATTCTTCTGCAGACTGTCTCTATAATGTCTCTGAACACTCCTGGAGCCAGATTGTTCCAGCATTCTCAGCGCATGTGTGGTAATAAGGCATGTGGAGAGCTTCAGTATCCTGGCAGGTCGGGACACTCTGAGTGATGAGTGATATCTGCTCTTGGGAACCTGGAGGAGTCACAACCGCTGTAGTAGCCTGTGACCCTAGGTAACCCGTGACCCTGACTCTCCAGAAGAATGGACCTGAACAGCTATTCCCTTTCAGTAGCAAATGGCCAGCAGGGAATCTGAAGACACTATCCAAGCATCATTACATTTTAAGGGAAAAGAATCCCCAACACTCAACTTTTGTGTTGCCGTATTTAAAAATCTCGTGAGTATACCATTTTCAAGAAAAGGAACTTACACTCAAGCCATCTGTTAAATAGAAAACAAAGAAGTCCTACTTGAAACTAAATAGCTGAATAATTGTGTAAGGAATCTAAATTTAAAATAAAATGTAGAGATTGCATCAACATGCCATTTACTCAGTTTACACACTAGTCAGAGTTTTCCTAACTATACAGGAAAGTAACACTCTCATCAAATCCAACGATGATATATCACACAGGCTCAACAATTCATATCGTAGACTGCGGAGGAGGCAAGGCTTAATAAAGAATCCAGGAATCCTTTTTACAAACAAAATGACAACTAACTCTAGAGTTGTTTTGCTGCAGTGATGCATAATGATTTCCCTCTTGGGTTCAAAGTATTTGGGAAATCTGAAACAGAAATGATCCTACAAAGACCTTCAAACAGTTGTGGTAGTTATAGGAATTTGTGTATAAACAACACACACACATACATACACACATATACACCCTATCTTACCAAGTATTTACAAATATATACAAGCATACTGAGAATAATCAACTGGTTCACTAAACCTGACCAATTCTGTTTAGAGTACAAAGACATTCTATACATTTATACACAACAAAGGATAACACCGCTCAGCATCTGACCTACTGTGGTGATTCTCGTACATTTTTTCTCCATGTACACAGGCCGATGCCATAATCAGATGGATGTAGCAGATGTAGAACTTTCTGAAATGGCTAAAAGGAAATGAATGACTGAGATGTTATCATTCTAACCAGGAAGAACAATGAAGCGTAAGTCATTCACGCTTGCCAACACTTAAGAGAAAAACTGCCAGTTCCCTGGCGCCTCTCCGTGCTGCCACCTCATGCCCGTCACTTTGGAAACTACTAGAGTGCCATGTTTGGAAATGCCTCTCTCAGGATATCAATAAGTCAGCTTTCAATTATCTTACAAATGACTGATTTGTACAATAAACCTATAATAACTTAACCAAGTCACATTCAGACGGTGCCTTTAACAACTCATCTCCAACTGGAGATTTGTCCTCCAGTTGGACTGTGAGTGCACAGCCCCAGGCTGCTCAACCTGTTATGCTGCACAGGAAGGGTCAGAACATTTGGAATGTTTATCAAGCAATCCAACGGAGAACGATTGTGACATGTGAACATGACATGACATTTACATTTTAGTGTCAACGAAGTTTTGTTGGAACGCAGCCTTGCTCAGGGGTTTATGCATCGTGGAGAAAGAGCTGAACAAAAGAAACAGACTGCAAAGTTTGAAAATCTTATGATCTACCCCTGTACAACAGAAAAAGTTGGCTAATTGCATATCCAGAACTCTGAATGAGCCAAAAAAAAAAAATGTGGCTGGAACCTCTTAGCACAAAATCCTAAACACGGGCAGGGAACTTAAAAGCCATCGTTGTGTGGTCCCCAACTTTCGATTTCCTTACTGACAAAAGCAAACTTAAAAGAGTTAAATATGGTCCCTGCCTTTCATCTGAAATCATGTTTATAAATTCATCTTTGACACTATAGGAGAGCAGTGGAAAGGGCTGGGAAGATCTAGTTTGCAGGATAGTCACATGTAACAATTTGCTGAGAAAAATATGTTTTTTCACTTGCATCTGATATGCATATTATTATTATTGAGGGTCTTTTTTGGATGGGTCACACCCAGGGGTTACTCCTGGCTCTGCACTCAGGAATTAATTATTCCTGACGGTGCTCAGGGACCAAATGGGATGCTGGAGATCAAACCCTGGTCGGTCGGTTGTGTGCAAGGCAAACGCCCTACCCTCTGTGCTATCTCTCCAACCCCTGCATATTATTTTTTAAAACTATTAAAAGCATTAAAATGACCAGATGAGAATCAAAAAGTTCTTGAGAAAAAAGAAAACTTGTCAGTAAAATAGTTAAATAGACAGCAAAATAGACCTCTTTCCCCAAATAAATCTGCAAGCAGCACAACTTACCGTAAAGTAGACTTATTGTAAACTAGAGCAGAGAAAAGGAAGTGAATAATCTGAATCTGTTTAATGAGTTCCATTAAATACATTGTTCTCTCCCCACACAACCCTCGAGACTGGGGCCATACCCTATGCTCAGGGTTTATTCTTGGCTCTGCTCAGAGATCATTCTTAGCAGGACGCATGTTGCTGGGGATTAACCCCAGATTAATGCAAGACAAGTGCTCTACCCACTGTAATATCACTCTGGCCATCATTCGATCAATATTTTATTTTTATTTTATTTTGGCATTTTGGGTCATACCCAGCAATGCTCAGGGTTACTCCTGGCTCTGCACTCAGGAATTACTCCTAGGGGTGCTTGGGGACCATATGGGATGCCAGAGATTGAACCCGGGTCAGCCACATGCAAGGCAAGCAATCACCTCAATATACTATCACTCCACTTCTTAATCAATATTTTAATGAGTGTGCATGAAGGCATGATTGTATAAGAAATCATATCACCTTCTGAGAGCTGTTCTTTTATAATAAAATCAGTGCATTGGATTAAAAGATTTCTAAAGTCCTTGACAGCAGTAATTTATGCCAATGACTAACAACCATTTCTCTCTCTGTAAAATAAAATCTCCTTCATACAGTTGTTGTTATGAGAATTTAATAAGTTAATTCATGTAAAGTGCTTAGAACAGCACTCGATACACTTAGCTAAGCATTTTTATTCAGGCATTTATTAAAAAATGCTGGGCATCTCCTCTATAACAAGTACTATGTCAGAAAATGAAATATAGATATAAATAGAAATCAAATCTGACATTAGGTAAGAATCTGAGAAGATAAAGTCTAAGGCTTCAACATCGTCAGCATGTCTAGATACTGACGGTTCTCTGGGATGTTATTTAGGTCTGTCCTTCACTTCTGATCTGTGAATTTTATTTTTGTTTTTGGGGTCATACCTAGAGATGCTCAGGAGTTCCTCCTGAACTCCTGGCTTTGCACTCAGAAATTACTCCTGGCAGTGCTCAGGGACCATATGGGATGCCAGGGATTGAACTTGAGTGGGTCAAATGCAAGGCAAAAACCCTACCTGCAGTACTATGACTCTGACCCTGTAAATTCTTTTTTGTTGTTTGTTCTGTTTGGGTCACTCCCAGTGATGCTCAGGGATTACTCCTGGCTCTGCACTCAGGAATTACTCCTGGCAGTGCTCGGGCGACCATATGGGATGCCAAGTATCGAACCCAGGTCTGCTGCTTGCAAAGCAAATGCTCTACCCGTTGTCCTACTGCTCCAGCCCCAAATTCTTATTTCTAAACAATTACATTAAAAACGTAAACTTTGTTTTGCAGAGCTAAAGAACACTCTTAGGAATGGATTTTCTGTTTACGTCCAGAGTTCAGTATTGGCTCGAGGAAGGATTAACAAAGGTGGAAGAATATAAAACCTTAGCCAGGCTGGCAGTGTATATGAAATACAAGCCTTCTGATCCAAACTGAATGTAGAAATAGAGTTTCATGTATTCATTTGTTAAAGAGATACTTGTTTGAGAACTTACTAGGTAGAAATATTTCAGCAATGATGAGTAACAAAAATGGTCGCCAGAGCAGGGAGTGGTCAGAAAAACCAAGCCAGTTGAGGAAGGGCGTGATTGTGATGGGGAAGTCACGTGCGCCATGGGTACCCCTGCCAGGGGACCTAACCCTTATCCAGGGCACTGGACAAGGAAGTTGTGCTCTGACAGGTGAGTGGGAGGTGAACAAGTAGAGGAAGCAAGAGTGGAGAGACGAGAGAGCAGGTCTGCAAAAGTGAGAGCAACTCAGTCAGGTGTGAGAAACGACAAGAAATGGTGCTGCTCAAAGCAATAAATAATGGTTGACATTTCACCGGAATGGCAGTAAGACAGTGTTGACATCCTACAGCACAAATATGCAAAACTGATCATCAAAGCAGAAACAACTGATGAAATAATTAGCTTGACTTGAAATGCAAACGGAAGGAAAAGGCCCTTCATTAATTCTTTTCCTGCCGCTACAGAGGCTCACTGAAAATCCCTTAATGTTTTCACCTGTTCATAGCTGAAATTTTATACACAGAAGAGTGAAATATAAAAATATTTGCTTTCTTATTTACAACATGGGTGTCTGATACTCAGTCACTCAGTACTAAACCACCTCCCTAGCACAGAGAGTGAGCCGTAAGCAGGATCACATCAGCCCGGACCGGAGGGCTGAATCTCAATGCTATGGTAGACTGGGGGGAACCACAGACTTGACCCAGATGACTTGAGCTTGGACCCTACTGAGATCTCTCACCCTCCTGATGTCATTTTATCTCTCCCCATCTGTGGTTTGGCCCATTTTACCTCCATTCTTCAGATGATCTTAGTAAATCTGCAATATCACAGAATCGTGGATGCTTTTCCTTAGTTTTGTATAGTTCCAGGCATATCTGAAAGCTCTTTCCTCAGGAGGATATTCACTCTTGACATGAATTCCAAGAATGTCATTCGAAATCACAGTCCCTAAGGATATTTCATCACAAGGGAGGGGCCAGGTTTAAAACATGGGTAGCCAGACAGATTAACTCTCAGACTCCATAACGGGAATGCCCCAGCAGAGTGCGACCAGATCCATTAGCTCTTTTCCTAATGGAAATGAGCTACTGGCACAGGCTCTGGAACAAAGGGGCATTTGGATTCCTTTGGGAAAAGGAAATGCATTAAGTCAATGCATGACTATAAATTATGCTGACCACCAGCCCAATTTACAAAACTGAACACTTCAAATGGATATTAGGTCAACTAAGTACATGACATATCCCATTTTCTAATTAAAAAAAAAATCATGTTTAGAAAGTTTCTACTCTAAATGCAAAATGTTGTTTTATTATCAAAATGCCTTAAGCTTTTAAGATGATTTTAAGATGACTTTTTTACTATACTACATATTTTGTCATACTCCATGTATGTGAACTCTGACCATCAAATTAGCTGTGACCACAGATGAACATCTTATAAAATAGTGATAGGTAGAGAAAAGTACAGCATTTAAGGCACTTGCTTTGCATGCGGCCCACCTGGGTTTGATCCCCAGCAATGCACAGCCCCTGATCCTCAGCAGGAATAGTCTCTAAGCTTAGAGCCACAAGTAGGCCCTGAGTACTGCTAAGCATGGCCCCCAAAAAGTAAAGACAGTGGTAGAAGAATTCAAATTTTAGCTTCTAAAAATGCCCACTGTTTATAAAGCTGCAGAAGAGTCTAAATATTAATTGTTAGAATGTCCATATTTTTTATCATTAATATGATTTTGTTTTCAGGAACACTTGCAATTTTATTTCTTTTCTTTTGGGGTTGGGTCTTTGGGCCACACCCAATAATACTGTGGTGCTTGAGGGACCTTACGGGGTGCCTGGGACTGACCTCAGACTGGTCACATGCCAAGCAAGTACCCGCTGTACTAGTTACAGTTTCATCTCTACCCCTTCCAAACAGCAGTAAGAATTTTTTAACAATTTCTCACTGGAAAAATATAATTTTTTGTTACTGCTGTTATTGTCAGGTCACACTAAGCTGTGCTCAGGACTTACTCATGGCTCTATGATCAAGATCATTCTTGGTGGTGCTAGGGGGCGAGCACACGTGGGTCAGATTTGGGTCAGCCATGTGCAAGGCAAGTCCCTTGGTGCCTGATTACTATACTAGCCCTCTTCCCAACAACTTTGAATAAACAGGGGACATATCTGTATCACTGTAGTCTCTCCCTTTCCCCCATAAATGTATAAATAGTCCAAAGCATTTATACTTAACAGAAATTTGAAAAACTCCTCTGCCTGAAAGGCTTAGGGTAGCCTATGACCTTCCATTAAAATACACATCGACTCTCTCCTGAGCTAGCTGGAAGACTTAAATTTGTTTAGAGACATGGTTTTTATGTCTAGCTCATTCTCTACCTTGCTATGTATTATATTATTTGATTCCCTACCTAAGGCTACATGGCATGTGGGTTATAAATAGATAACCCTCCTGGGTCTCAAATTCTGTTCAGTAAGATGGCAATAATTATTTTCATCAAGCCAACACAGAGATATTATAAGCGCAATTAAAAAATGTTTTTGAAAGTTCTTAGAAAAGTTCAAGATACTTTCTAAATCCACGGTGCCATTATTAAACCTTCTTCTTTTCTCTAGAAAAGCAGTTTTCTTGCTTTTGAAAAAAACAAAATTATGAGTCTTTTAAAAATAATAAGAGCTAAAATTATACTACATATTCTTTTAAAAAGTTATTTATGCTAAAGACTAAGTTGGCTCACTGTTGGCTTTGCAGTTATGATTAAGGAGTTCCCATCAATAAGTAGAAAGTCAGGGCAACAATAAGAAGCAAACAAAATGGAGAGGAGAAAGTCTGATACGCAGCTGACGGCATGAAAATGTCTTCATACTTGTAAATACTGACAACACGCTCGGAAGTTGGTGGTGAGTCTATATCATGTCGAGTGATGGAGCCTTTAATAATAAAAAAAGATGAAAAGAGAAATTGAAAAATATAGATTTATAATGATACATATAAACAACATAAAAATTAATCCACAGTCTTTCTGAATACAAAAGGCATGTTAATAAAGATCTAGAATCAGTTTTGGGAGTAAACAAATTCTTGATACATTTAATGAAAACATAGATATTAGTTAAAGTTATTCAGAAACACTGGCTGTTGTGAATCTACACAATCCCTCTCAGAACAACACTTCATTTATTTAAAAAAATGTATTGTATCACCGTGAGATAGATCATTACAGAGCTGTTCATGATTGGGTTTCAGTCATACAGTTGCAGAACCCATCCCTCCATCAGTGCACCCTTCCCATCACCAATGTCCCCAGTTTCCCCCGCCAGCTTGCTTCTCTGGCAGACACTTTTCTTCTCTCTCTTTTTATTTCTTCTTGTGTGCATTGTGGTTTGTAATACATACACGGAGGGGTTATCATGTATATCTCTTTACCTACTTTCAAAACAATACTATTGAGATCCCAGTCTGAAGACTACCTGGCATTATGTAAAGGTCTGTTTTCAGGTCTATAATGGCTCTGATCTGATTAATAGCAAGCAGAATACTATGTTTTGTTCATAAATCCCAAGCTTTTATTTTGTTTTGCTTTTCATTTCTGAGGGCCACACCTAGAAGTGCTCAGGGATTAGCCTGGATCTGTGTTCAGGATCACTCTTGGTGGTGCTCAAGGTCTCTATGCAATGCTGGGGATCAAACCAGGGTCAGCCACATGCTAGTCAAGTGCCTAATCCCTTGGACTATCTCTCCAGCCCAAGAGCTACTGTTTTTTCCTTCAAATATATATTTTATATACACAAAAGCTTCTGAGAGTCCCTAAGAGCTGAAACTTTCTCAATGTACTGCAATTTCAGATATCAGCTTTCATTTTCATCCTTGCAAAAGTTGGAGCTATTATTATTATTCCCATTCCAGATACAAAAAAAATGAAAGTTGGGAATTTAAAGGTTAGACATAGCTATCAAGAGGCAGAATCAGAATCAATCTTATTCAATCAATATCTAGCTGGCGGATGTCAAATCCCATTATTCTAAATTAATTTGAAACAATTTTTAAAGAACTTATTTTTATTTGTCCAGGATAAGATATAGTTTATCTCCTATGGTACTGAAAGTACTAAAAAAGAGAACTGCAATTCTACTGTTGCTAACCTGGAAAATAAACACATGGAAAGGTGTCACAAAACTAGAAGTGTCAGAAAGGAAAGAAAGAGAGAGGAAAGGAAGGGGAGGGAGGGAGGCAGGGAGGGAGGAAAGGAAGAAGGGAAAGACGGAGGGACAAAATAAATCTCTAGGCCAATAATTGGAAACAATTTAAGGGGAGGAAAGAAGACCAGATTAGATCTTGATAGCTGATGAATATACAGATAGGAAGAAGCAATTACCAGGAGCCAGAAAGAGTTCTTATTACAATTACTGTAAACAACTTTCATTCTTAGTTAAGTCATTAAGCTGATCAACCAGAGAATGTTAAAGACATGGCATAATTTGATTTTGGCTTCCTCTCAAACAGGAGTGGAGAATATTTTCTGCCAAGGGCCATTGGTATATTTGTAACATCATTGGAGGGGCATGTAACCCAGACAGCCAGGCTGTGGGAGCTAGCAAGAAGCATGCATGACAATCCATGGACCATGGGTTCGCCACTCCTGCTCTAATAGATCTCATGGTGTCAGTGGGTCTTTGCTGCAGAAATTCTGGAGAATTCTGCCACCCAGAGTGAAGTCTACAGTGGGCTAGTTATCACCTCAGAGCCGGTAAGAAATGAGAATCTCGGGCTTCAGACCTCCTGGAAACTGCACTTTAATTCCATGGCCAGGCAATCCCTACGCGTTAAAACGTGACTATGAATGGGCTAAGTTACAGGATCCCTTAGTGGAGCTGAGATTTCCAAAATAAAGTGAACACTAGTGTAACACTGTCAATCCCTAGAGAATCTCCAGCTGTCCTTTACAGTTCAGCATTTTTAATATATTATATATTAGCATTAAGAGTACTCCCTGTCTTGAATAGTGAGAGCAAATACAGACTCAAAGTCAAAGGTTGACTATCCTTTGACTTGTAGGATTGAAGACAATCCTGCAAGCAAAAAAAATCCTTCAGAAAGACTGGGATGCCCACACTAATATCAGACGGCATAGACTTTGGTCCCAAAAGGTTCTAAGAGACAGAGAGTCTTTCTTAATGATCAAAGGAAATGTACATTGGGAATAAATCATATTCCTAAACGTATATGCACCCAATGGGGGACCAGTAAAATATTTAAAACAACTGCTAACAGATTTCAAGGACACTGATAGCAACACTAATAGTAGTTGCAGACACCAACACTGTTCTGTCTCCTTTAGATACCATTCACTGCTGTAACCTCCAGACTAAAAGGAAATACTGAATACACGCTCTTCTCCAATGTACATTCTCCAAGACAGAACACATGCTGGGTAACAAGATACACCTCTATAAAATCAAGAAGACAGAAGTTGTATCAACTGGGGCTTGAGTGACAGTAGGGAGTATGCCTTGCATGTGGCCAAGCCGGGTTTTATCCCCAGCATCCCATTTGGTCCCCTAAGCACTGCCAGGAGTGATTCCTGAGTGCAGAGCCTGGAGTAACCCCTGAGCATCGCTGGGTGTGACCCCCAAAAAGCAAAAAAACGTTGTACCAACTATCTTCTCATATCACAATACATTAAAAAAAGTTAATTAGAAGCAGAATTAAATCAAACACCTGCAAATTAAACAATTCACCACTGAAGAACCAGTGAGGCAGAGAGATAATCGAAAGATTCCTGGAAACAAACAAGAATGAGGATAGGAACTACCAGAACTTGTGGGACACAACAAAAGAGGTGTTTAGAGAAACATTTATAACTCTATAAGCATTCATCACGAAGAAAGGGTTCATATAAATAATTGAGTGCACAACTCAAGAAATTGAAAAATGACCAACAAAAGGAACTTGAAGCAGGCAGGAGGAAGGAAATAATAAAACTTAGAGCGAAGATCAATGGATTGGAATCTAGAAAACAGTCCAAAAAATTAATGAAGCCAAGAGATAGTTTTTTAGAAAAATAAACAAAACTCATAAGCCATTAGCAAGACTCACAAAGGAGAGAGCCCCAATAAATCAAATCAGAAGTGAAAGGGGAGAATTACAACAGATTCATGGAAATTCAAAGGATCATCAGCGATTACCTTAAACAGCTATATGCCATGAAACAAGAGAACCTAGACTAAATGGATGAATTCTTGGACCCCTATATTCTTCCGAGACTCAACCAAGAAGTCTTGGAATGGGGAACATCTGAACAGACCTTTCATCATCAAAGAAATCATAACAGTAGTCAAGAATCTCCCCCACAACAAAACCTGGGCTGGATGGATTCATTAGTGAGTTTTTTCAAACTTCCTTGGGTTTTGGGGGATCACACCCAGCAATGCTCAGAAATTACTTCTGGCTGTGCTTGGGGGAACAAAAGGGATGTTGGGGGATTGAACCCGGGTTGGTTGTGTGCAAGGCAAAGCAGCACCTGCAGTGCTATCACTCTGGCCCCACTTCCAAACCTTTCTAGAAGACCTATGGCCAATCTTTTTGGCTCTATCAGGAAATTGGAGAAACAGAAACACTAATGAACAATTCCTATGAGGCAACCATTACCCTGATACCAAAAGAGGGTAGGGACAGCATGTGCAAAAAAAAAAGAATTACAAAGTGATATACCTGATGAACATAGATGCAAAGATCCTCAACAAAATACTAGCAAATCAAATCCAACAATGCATCAAAATACCTCATATACTATCAAATGCATCAAAATATATCATATACCATGCCCAAGTGGGATTCATTCCAGGGTTGTGGAATGAATGGTTTAAAGGTTTAATGGTTTAATTAATGGTTTAATGGTTTTAAGGATGGTTTAAACCCTAGATAACTCAATTGAGGGTCTGTTTAGGACAGGCTCAAGCAGTGTTTGGGAAAATTTGAAATAATTATGGTCTGCAGTTGCAATAGTGGTGAGTTTGGGGTTGGATATTGAATATTTGTAAGGAATTAACATGAACATCTTTGTTAAAAAATTGAGTAGAAGCCCATTATGTTTAATATGGTCAAAAAGTGAAAGAAATAATACAGACAGTCCAATTCGCACATAACAACTCAGTAAAAAGGTCATACTTCAGCCATATCATTCCGAGATATATGCTGTAATAAGCAATATAACTGATTCCTGCTAAGGGTGCAGGTTTGGGAGGTGGGTGGGAAATGAGGGTGTTTGGTGGCGGTAAGGACATACTAGTGGTGGGGCTGGCGTTGGAATATTAAATACTTGAACAACTGTACTGTGAACGACTTGGTAAATCATGGTACTTAAATAAAGGTGTGTTTTTTCTTTTTGAGTCACACAAAAAAACTCAAAAAATTAAACAGAATCACATCCCCACATAGAGCACATTGAGGTCTTCATGAAACATCAGCGATGACCTTATATTACTTTAGCTTTGCACCTCTATTACAGTTTTCTTGGGGCCACACCCTCTGGTGCTAGGGGGTCACTTTTTGCAGTGCTCGAGGGAACCACAAGTGGTTGTGGGACTGAACTCAAGTCAACTGCGTGTAAGACAAGCACCTTAATCCCTTATCACCTTAATCACCTTAGTCTTATGTCTCTAGCCCCAACATGCACTTTTTTAAAAAATGCGTTTGAAAGCCCATTATGGCCAGATGAAGGCAGAATTATTTTTCTTTTCCTATTACCCAAAGTAATAGGAAAAATGGGAGTGGAGATAGACGGTCGGCAACTAAACCACCTCCGCTTTGCTGATGACATCATTCTAATAACACCAAACATTAGCCAAGCGGCACAAATGCTGGCTGACTTTGACCGAGAATGTGGAAAGATAGGTCTACAGCTGAATCTAAAGAAAACTATGTTCATGAAAAATGAACTAGTTCCAGAGTCCCCATTCACTTTCAATGGAACAAACATCTCTGAATGCAGCAGTTATGTGTACCTATGTCGAGAAGTCAACATGATGAAGGACCTAAAACCTGAGCTGCACAGGAGGAAGAGAGCAGCATGGAATACCTTCAAAAGCATCAAAGAAATAGCTAAAAAAGACAAAGAACCTCCGGCTCCAGGCACATCTCTTCAACTCCACCGTTCTCCCTGCATTAACATATGCCTCAGAGACCTGGGCCCTATGAAAGCAGGATGAGAATGCTATTTGGGTCTCCCAAAGAGGAATCGAAAGAGCTATGCTTGGAATATCACGCCTCACTCATGTGAAAGAAGGAATCCAGAGCTCCAATCTCCGTCGCTGTTCCAGAGTCAGGGACACTGTCTCGTTTGCCAAGGCATCGGAAATCAGATGGGCTGGACATGAAATGCGATTTGGAGATGACCACTGGACTAGAGCTGCTACTGACTGGATCCCGTGGGATGTCAAAAGATCACGTGACTGCCCACCTACAAGATGGTCAGACTTCTTCGTCAAGACCCTGAACGAATGGTTTGAGGCTCTTTGTATTCCTGAAGCAACCAGATGTCATTGGGCTACACTGGCATGTGATAGGGTCAAATGGAAATATTACTGGCACCCACTCGAGCAAATCGATGAATAATGGGATGTCAAGTGATCAAGTGATTACCCAAAGTACTTATCACTCCCTTATTCATGAATCTGATGTTAAACCAGATGCCCCAATGCCAGCTTACCTTGAATGGCGGGACCCCAAGCAAAGAGGTAATACCAGCTCAAATGCAGATCAACAATTGTTTCCTCTCGAGGAACATTCACAGGACGTTTAAACCTGCAGGTGACCCGATTGTTCTCAAAAACTCCTTCTTCATCCCTGGCAGGATTTCTCTGAATCTCCTTTGCCCACTGGCCAACATTATAGAAGTGCTGTATTCGGACCCGGCCGTTGTCATCATGAACACAGGCCATGACGTCATCGCCACCCTAGTACCATTGGTGAAGAGGAAAGACAAGATAAACGGCTCATCTCCATCAATCTTGCCCATCCACAAGGAATTTCACTCAGACAGATACATTCTCTTACCTCTGTAAGCTGAAATGACACCCCAACATATATTTTAAAGTCATTTAAAAGATTGACCAAAGTAACCAAACCTCCATTCAGAATAACAGACATCAAACAACTCCCGACTGCTGCCTGAAGAGTATCTATCACCAGCTAGCTTATACTTCTGCTGACACACACATGCTAACCTAGTCACAAGGAGACAATCGGACAAAGCCATACTGAAGTTCATTTGTACAAAATAAACAAAAATCCTGTCTTCAAGGAGAGTAGAAAGAAAAAAAAAAGCTAATTCACGAAATAAAGGGTAATAAAGACAAAAATACATGACAACACATAGTGTTCTTGGGAAAAAAACAACCCTGTGTCAAAAACCAAATTCCTATAAAGGACCAAATGGAGACAATTGGTGGCATTTGAAAAGAGACAGTGTATTTTATACTATGAATGTCCAACCTCCCAAATTTAATAAACCATAGAGTGAGAGAGAATGCCACTGTTGTTGAGAGAGTGGCTTAAATAGGCCTAGGGCTGGACAGTATGGTGAGTGCTTGCCTTGCACACGGCATTGCATAAGGGCTCCTGAGCACAGAACCAGAAATAAGTCCTGAACTCAGACAACAGTGGTCCAAACTTCCCTACCCCCGCCCCCAAGAAGTTAACCTGTGCTTAGACTTTTTTGGAAAAACAGGAAAACAAACAATTGTATTTCCCCCCCATCCCCCGTTTTTTTTTCCTTTTTGGGATCACCCCTGACAGAGCTCAGGGCTTCTCTTGGTTCTGTATTCAGGAATTAATCCTGGCAGTGCTTGAGGGACTATATGGGATGCTGGGGATCAAATCTGGATCAGTCATGTGCAAGGCATAAGCCCTATCTGCTGTCACTCTGGCCCCCAAAAACTGTATTTTAAACACTGCTAAGGGTGGGAGCAAAGAGTGCAGGGGTTAAGGCACTTGCCTTGCATATGGTCAAGCCCGGTTGCATCTCTGCATCACATATGGTGGAGAACTTGAGCAAGAGCCAGAAATAACCCCAGGAATAACCCCTGAGCACTACCAGATATGGCTTGGAAAAGGGAGAGGGGTGGAAGGAAAGGAAAGAAGAAAGGCTGCCTTTCAATAGGCCTTTTAATATGCACTTTTAATATGAACTTTAGCAAAATGTCCAACAGAAGTCTGAATGTTCTTCACTCACTCCTCTGCATCTCCTAATTTTATTATTATTATTATTATTATTATATCATCATCATCATATCATCATTATTATTATTTTGCTTTTTTGGGTCACACCCAGCAATGTTCAGGGGTTACTCCTGGCTCTGAACTCAGGAATTACTCCTGGTGGTGCTCAGGGGACCATCTGGTGCCAGGGAGCGAACATGGGTCGACCGTGTGCAAGGTAAATGCCCTACCCTCTGGCTATCACTCCGGCCCCTGCACCTCCTAATTTTAATGCCCACAGTATGAGGTAAAATGTACTCCAGGGACAGGAGCAGTCACTCATCATACTAGCCAGCATCTGGCTTGGCCAAACCTTCTGTTTCTAAGAGGAGGTAAGGGATGCATCTTGTAGAGTCTCACTGCCTAGACCGTTGCCTCATGGCATCAACTGGGAAGAAAGGGAGGGTGCTCACTCTTTGGAACAGAGACTTCCTACTGCCCAGCTACAAATGCAGCCCACTGACCAATCCCCTCAGTGCTGCCTTCAAAACACATCCAAAATCTCGGCACTCCTCACCTCTCCCACTGCGTTAACCCTGGTCTCAGCTGCCCTCTGACTGTAGGGGCTTCAAAACAAGCCAGCTAAAGAGAAAAGGTTGCCACATCTTTGCAAAGGTGCAAAGATCCAACCTAGGCTGGCATTGTGACATGCCATGTCATGGCACTAGAAGCAAAAAGGGAGGATGTGGGAAAGGCACAGAGAGAAGCTGAGGATTCCTGGATTCCTAACAATTGCTGGATTCCTAACGCCAGGCCTGGACCATCCTGATGTCCTGATCTTCTTGCCCATGGGGCTAAGGAGACCAATTCCTGACTCCCCTGTAGCGGCCTCTTGGTGAAGGGGGAGGAATGGGTTGTACTTCCTGCCCTTCATTCTGGACTTGGACACAAATAACTGTGAAATGGCTTCTTGGCAAATGTGCCCCAAGCAGAGGTTAAACCACCCAAGCCTGGATGGTTCTTGCTCTTCTGCCATGAAAAGAACATAATCCAATAGATGCCAGAATGATTAGAAAAAAAAATAAAACCTAAAGCCAAACCACAGACTGAAGCCGAACCCAGCTGAGCACACACACACACACACACACACACACACACACACACACACACAAGTGAGCAAGAAATAAATGCTACTACAATCCAAACAGCTCTGGTAGGTCTTGTCGCAGTATTATTGTGAAAATACCTGCTGATTATACGAACCAGGAAACACAACCATTTGTAGACTCAAAACCAATCATCTCCTTCTCTGTTTAAGCTGGCTTGAATTTTTGTTTGTTTTGGCTTTTTGCCCACACCTGGCTATGCTCAGGGATCACTCCTGGCAGATATGGGAGACCATACGTGGGGCCAGGGATCGAACCCAGGGTGAGCTACGTGCAAGGCAAGCACCTCTAGCCCAGCTTGAATTTTTCAAACTTGCAGAGAGTAATTTTAACTAACAGAACAATTTCTACTGCTTTGATGAATTATTTTGCTTGACTTTGTGCAAGAGTGTGATGTCAAGAACCAGTTCCTCACACTTCAGTGAGACAATGGAGCTAAGAGGAATGAACCAGGCCCAGCCTCTAGAATCAAAAGCAGGGGGCGGGCACTTGCTTGCCTTGCATGTGCCAACCCAGGTTGGTTCAATCCCTACTGGCCCATGTGGTTCGCCTGAGCACTACCAGGAATAATTCCTGAATTCAGAGCCAAGAGTAAGCCCTGAGCACCACTGGGTTTGCCCCAAAACAAAACACACACACACACACACACACACACACACACATCTTTTATTTTAAATCAAAAGCAGCACAGCAAACTAACAAGAAAAATCAGTTTCTTTTTCTTTTTCTTTTTTTTAATGGTTGGGATTTGCCTCTTACCATTTTCTTGTCAGAAGAGAATCCAACGGCTACCCAACCATCCGTGTCTGCGCTGAGCTCAAACTCCACATCAGCCCCTATCATTCGGTAGCTAAGGAAGTAGTCACAGGTCTCGGCATTACAGCCTGGTTTGCCATATCTATAGGACAAATCCCAACACATTATTGCTTCTTCATAGGTATCCCTGTCGTCTACTTGTCAAACAATACTGTCAACAACAAGCTAGATCTTTGCTACCTGGAATTTCAAAAACACCATCCTGACTTCACCCAGTTAGGAAGAACTTCGGAAATGATGGGCTCCACTTCGTATGTATTAAAAAAAAGGGGTGGGGCCAGAGATAGCACAGTGGGTAGGGCATTTGCCTTGCACGTGGCTGACCCGGGGTTCGATCCCTGGAATCCCATATGGTTCTCCAAGCACCACCAGGAGTAATTCCTTCGTGAAGAGCCAGGAGTAATTCCTGAGCAGCGCTGGATGTGACCCCCCAAAAAAAAAAGAAAACAAACAAATAAATAAAAGGGTGGGGGCGAGTCCCTAGAAGGGGGAGAGACTTGTCTGAGGTTGCCAATGCAGAGCGTGTAGGTTGCTGCATCAGAACTTGACCCTGGGTCTCTGAACTTGCAGCCATTACTCTAATTCTATTGGTTTCTCAATGCTACTATTTAAACATTTGCATGGGAAATATTTTCTTTTCTTTCTTTTTTTTGTTTTGCTTTTTGGATCACACCCAGCATTGCTCAGGGGGTTACTCCTGGCTCTGCACTCAGGAATTACTCCTGGCAGTGCTCAGGGGACCTTATGGGATGCTGGGGATCGAAACTGGGTCCAGCTGCATGCAAGGCAAATGCCCTACCCGCTGGACTATCGCCTCTGGCCCTGGGAAATATTTTCAAAGTTAATCATTTGAATTGGGTTTCATTAATTATATGTATACCAAATTTTTAGTTGATGTTTTGGGACTTCACCTAGAAGTGCTCCAGGCTCTGTGCTCAGTGATCACTCCTGGCAGTACTCAGGGAACCCTATATGGTGCTATGGATGGAACCCAGATTGCTCATGTGCAAAGCAAATGCCTTACCTGCTAGAGTATTGCTCTGGTTCCTGTACCAATTCTTTTTTATTTACTAACTTCTATGCAATCAAACTAATTTGTTTTGGCTTATTGCCAAAATGTTAATTTCATTTATTACTTTTGTTTGTTTATTTATTTTGCTTTTTGGAGGTCACACCACTCAATGCTCAAGGGTTACTCCAGCACTGCACTCAGGAATTACTCCTGACGATGCTCAGAAAACCACATGGGATGTTGAGGGCTGAACCCAGGTCAGCGGTGTGCAAGACAAATGCCCTACCTGCTGTACTATTTCTCTGGTCCCAGATTTATATATTCATTTTAAATTAGTCTATAAAACCAGGAGTAGTTGCCAAAATGTTAATTTCATTTATTACTTTTGTTTGTTTATTTATTTTGCTTTTGGAGGTCACACCACTCAATGCTCAAGGGTTACTCCAGCGCTGCACTCAGGAATTACTCCTGACGATGCTCAGAAAACCACATGGGATGTTGAGGGCTGAACGCAGGTCAGCGGTGTGCAAGACAAATGCCCTACCTGCTGTACTATTTCTCTGGCCCCAGATTTATATATTGATTTTAAATTAGCCTATAAAACCACGAGTAGTTATGGTCACAGCATTCACATGATGGATGCTGCAATCTTTCTGAAAGTAAATTTCTCTTCCAGGGCGTGTCTCACCGTAGTGTGCAACATATTTTGAAGAAGTGTGATATCAGTGCTACACAAGGCCTCCTTGTTCTCTGCTCTGCTGCCAAACCCTCATTTGTATAATGCACCCAAAGAGGACTCATCTGGTTTACACTGAGCCTGACTGCAACATTGATTTTTCAAATTTGACTTTACTCTGTTGGGCACTGCCTTTGCTCTGTGCAAATGCAATTATAAATTCAGACACCAAATCACAGAGGAGCAGAAAGTGGTTATCCAGATAACGGGATTGTGTATATATGAATCTTTTTAAAGATTATGTACATATGAATCACTGAAATAAGAACCACACGTTTACATTTTTGTGTACAGAAGTTCTGGATCCTTTAAGAACAGGCAAACTCTGGTTTGATGAGCAATGTTTCAAAGGTGTTCAGCATGGGCCAGAGCGATTGCCTAGCAGATAGGACGTTTGCCTTGCAGCGGCCGGCCTCTGCCGCCCAGGTTCAATTCCCAGCATCCCATATGGTCCCCCGAGCACCGCCAGGAGTAATTCCTGAGTGCAGAGCCAGGACTAACCCCTGAGCATTGCCGGGTGTGACCCAAAAAGCAAAAAAAGGTGTTCAGCATGACAGGATACTATGGCCGAGGCTGGCCCCACCTCAGTTCAGAGTGAAATCAGATAAAGAAGTGATACAGACTGCTAAGTACTGGCCAAGTGGAAGGCAAGCCCATGTTGCTACATGGCAGGTCTTCTGGGGCAACCAAGAAAAATATCTTAAGTATACAAGACTATGTAAAACTTCGATTTTTTTTTTTTTTAAAAAGAGGGGCCGGAGAGATAATCCAGCGGGAGAGCATTTGTCTTGAATGCAGGTAACCCAGGTTTTATTCCTGGCATCTTATATGGTCTCCCAAGCACCACCAGTAGTAATTCCTGAGTGCAGAGTCAGAAATAACCCCTGAGTGTTATGTGACCCAAAAAGGCAGAAAAAAAAAGATAAAAAGTACTAAAGGAATAGTGAATGGGGTCAGAAAGCTTGACTTTCCAAAGTTGAAGGGTACGCACTTTCTTTCTCAAAAATAGCGCCCAATTGCCAGAATGGACATGTATGATCATCTTCCCCAAGAATTGTGTTACTCAATGTCTTCTTACACCCCAGGTGTACAAAATAAGGGCAAACCCTTCTATTCAATTTTCCCCCTTAGAAAAATTGAGGACTGCCCTGCTCCCTTTGAAAAATCAAAAAAAATTTGGTGCATTTGGGCAGCTTGTTTTTAGGAAATAGAGATTTCTAAAAGATAGAGGCTTTGTCAAAAAAAGAGCTGTTTAGATGGGACTCTTCACTACTGAAGAGTATTGAAGATGAATTTTCTGCAGCCCATCCTGCTAGAAAACTATAATAACCATGTGTGGACTCTTCAGGCTTGACATAACAAGCTAGCTACATCATCAACACTTAATGGCAAGTTAAGATGGGACAGACATCCATTAGAGCATGACTCACTGTGAAAAGGCATTGGGTGTCACACAGGTTTATCATTGACTCACCCACGATTCCTGCTGACTACGCAAACGTCATAATCTGTGTCATGTGATTCTTCTGCTTTCAGCCAACTGGTTAAGAGTAAACACTGAGCCAATGGAGGCACAGTTATACATGAGGAATCAGAGAAAAAATGCTCCAATGCCTAAAGACATGCTAGCTGGGGCTTAAAGTCTTTCAGGTTGAAAAGTGGCATGTCCATCAGAAACAGACCATATCTCTGATCCAAATGAATCACATGCAATTTAAATACAATTTGAGAAGCAAATCGGTATCTCAGTCATAAAGTTACCAACTCACGAATCTACCAACCTAAAGCATCCTTTAGTTTTTCCACAGTCCTCCACTTTGATTTTGGCAAATGGGTCCACAGGAGGAGCCGTAGGGAAAGGGTAACCTATGTGATGAGAATAAACAAAGGTTAGGAAACTCAGCAGTCACTTGTTCAATGACATTTTGACACGCTTTGATCACAGATGTCTAGAAATACTCTGGTCCTCACACATGGGCTTCTTGAAGGTGAATATCCTTCTTCAGAAAGGGAGGACCAACACCAGGCTCACCAGCACGGCTCAAAAGCACAATTGCACTCTTATAGAAGGGAACATCTCTGGAGGGCTGCTAGTCTCTATTAGATGATACAAAGCCCACCTATTTCCCCTAACCCATCCCTAAGCTCAAAGTCCTTCTCAAGTTATGTCTTATGTATTACTATTTAGTAAGGATAGAAGTTTTTTGGTTTTGTGTGTGTATTTTTTTGGCAACACCCAGCGATGTTCAGGGGTTACTTCTGGTGGTGCTCAGAGGACCAGATGAGATAATGGGGCCCAAATCAAGGTCGGTTGCACACAAGGTAAATACCCTAATGCCCTTGCACGTGACCGACCTGGGTTCAATCCCTGGCATTCCATATGGTCCCACAAGCACTGCCAGGAGTAATTCCAAAGTGCAGAGCCAGGAGGGTAACCCCTGAGCATTGCTGGATGTGACCCAAAAAGACAAAAATTTTAAAAAAAAGCAGCCTGCCTGCTGTACTATCTCTCCAGCCCCTAAAAAGGATGGTAGTTTTTTTTTGTTTGCTTGTTTGTTTTTTGGAGTGCAGGGGGTTCAACGGGGAAAGCTGGTTTCTGCTCTGCCGGGTGTACCTGTTTCTGGCGCCCGCTCGAGCAAATCGATGAGTAACGGGATTCAAGTGATCAAGTGATCAAGTTTGTTTTTGTTCTTTTGTTTTGTATCCATTGTTGTCTGTGTCTCCTAATTTAGCTTGTAAAGTCCCACTTTTCTATGAAGAATGTGTTAAAGTGCACTTTGACCTGTGAGACCTCTGGACCTGAGGTCTCACTGTGCAGTGACGTCATCTTGCTGTACTGTCCAGAGCCAAGTAAGAGGCCCGGAAGCACCGGGTCAGGGAGGACTCCCCAACTGATCATTCTTCCTCCACTTATATATGTACATCTTGGAGGTAGCTCCCCAGTAGTGCTCTTGGGGCCTTAGAGAATCCCAGTGATTCTCTGCCAACCAGCCCATACAGCTGAATACTAGAGGCCGAGGAAGGGATGCTGCTCCCGTCTCTGGTTTCAGGGACCATGTCATAGGGACCTGGGTAGTGTCTAAAGTCTCCAGGATTACAGCTGTTTATGCTCATGGGGTCTGTGTGGTACCAGGGGGTCAAGAATGTGAGCCCCGGGGCCAGAGCGATAGCCCAGCGGGTAGAGGCGTTTGCCTTGCACGAGGCCGGCCTATGCCGCCCGGGTTCGATCCCGGCATCCCATATGGTCCCCTGAGCACCGCCAGGAGTAATTCCTGAGTGCAGAGCCAGGAGTAACCCCTGAGCATCGCCGGGTGTGACCCAAAAGAAAAAAAAAAAGAATGTGAGCCCCAAAGCCTGTCCTATTTTCAAAGGTGTATGTACTCTTGAAAAGACAAAGCCTGTATGTTTTTAATTTGCATAGACAACACCCTTGATCACTTCACTTGATCACTTGACTTTCTGTAGATCATCGATTTACTCAAGCGGGCACCAGTGACATCTCAATACATCCTGTCACATGCGAGATAGCTCAAGGGCATCAGCCCGCTCCAGGAACATAAAGAGCCTCAAACCATTTCATCAAGTCATGGGAATGAGGTCCATAATTGTTAGTGGTATTTGGCATGTCAGGAAGATGAACATTTTTCATTACTGGCTACACTGGCACGTGATAGGGTCAAATGAAAATATTACTGGCACCCTCTTGAACAAATCAATGAATAACGGGATGTCAAGTGACCAAGTGATCAAGATTTGGCATGTCAAATACGACACAGGTAGCTTGCCAGGCTCTGCCATGCGGGTATGATACTCTTGTAGTCACGTCAAAACTTAAGCATTTATTGATGAACCATGCGGCCACTTGGCCGCGCTTAGCCGGGCTGTGATCAGCTCTTCTGCTGGGTGGAGCTCTGAGGAGAGGGGAGTCCGGAGTAGTAAGTTTTAAGCGGTGCTTTATAAAAACCCTCAGAAGTTAAAATTAACATAATTATTTTAGTGTTCTATCTCATTTAGCTGAAGACATATGACCCCATTTTTATTAGTTCTATTTCAAAAATCTTAAATAAAAATATGTTTACAGTGAAAATGTTATTTTACATCTTACTGTCTTATATGGTTACTTATGTACATTTTAGATGTTTAAATGACGAGTGAAAAGAAAATACAAAATAATTCTGGAATATTTGTGCAAAGAGAAAAGAAATTCCATATGTTGGATTAAATTGTCATATGCTAGCTGAAACCAAGGTCTGAGATGAGACCAGAATAGCCTTCATAAAATATAGTGAGGAAATCAAGGGCAGAACTCTTCAGGATATGGATTGCAGTAGTATCTCCAGCAATTTGACTCCAGTAAAATAAAACCATGAGCATATGCAGCTATAATCCTGGAGGCTTTAGATGCTACCCAGGTCCCTATGACATGGTCCCTGAAACCAGAAGCCCGGAGCAGCATCCCTTTCTTGATCCCACTTGAGCAGGGAACTTGCCTTGTCCTGCCTGAAGTTTATCCAGGTTTCAGTTCCAGGACCCCATGTGGTCCTTTCAAGCACTGCAAAGAAAGATCACTGTGCAAAGTCAGGAACAAGCCCTGAGCACAGGCAGTTGGTGGTGATGGTGGTGGGGTGGACCCACAAAACTGAGTTTGTTTCCATTTCTATAATGTACACATTCTCTGCTCTTATAACTTGGGTTTTAGTCTTATTCATATATTAGGAATTTGTATGTTTTCTTGATATACTATTAGTTTCAGATGTTGCCATTTTTCATTTGTTTTTTTGAGCTACACCTGGCTGTACTCCAGGCTTACTCTTGGCTTTGCACTCAGGTATCACTCCTGGAGAGTTTGGGAGACCATATGGGGTGCTCAGGATCGAATCCAGGTCTAATAGGTGCAAGGCTTGTGTCCTACCTGCAGTACTGTTTCTCCAGGCCTGTATGTCGCATATTGGTGAACTACCGATTGGTTGCTTTATTCTACGGATGTTCTTTCTTGGATCAAAATAGTTCCATTTCATAAGTCAACGTAATGATTCTTCTTTGGGGGAAGTTAGAGATTTGGGGGCGTACTCAGTAATGCTCGAGGGCTATTTCTGACTCTGTGCTCAGGAATGACTCGAAGCAGCACTCAATGAACCAGGATCCACTGCATGTAAGGCAAGCACCTTACCTCGTGTACTTTCTCTCCAGCCCCTTATGCTTGTCTTTAATAATATTTTGTTTTCTGGTACTGCCACCTCAATTTTCTTATGGGCCATCATTTTTCCCCTGGAATACATGTTTATTCCTTCCTTCCTTCCTTCCTTCCTTCCTTCCTTCCTTCCTTCCTTCCTTCCTTCCTTCCTTCCTTCCTTCCTTCCTTCCTTCCTTCCTTCCTTCCTTCCTTCCTTCCTTCCTTCCTTCCTTCCTTCCTTCCTTCCTTCCTCCCTCCCTCCCCTCCCTCCCTCCCTCTCCTCCTCTCCTCCCTCCCTTCCTTCCTTCCTTCCTTTTGCTTTTTGGGTCATACCTGGCGATGCTCAGGGGCTACTCCTGGCTCTGCACTCAGGAATTACTCCCTGGCGGTGCTCAGGGGACCATATGGGATGCTGGGGATTGAACCCAGGTTGGCCATGTGCAAGGCAAATGCTCTACCCGCTGTGCTATCCTTCCAGCCCCCATTTCTTAAGAATATTTTGGTAGTACTTAAACTCTTATGTCCATGAGTAAAGTTCTTCTGTAATTTTCCATCATCTCTGTCTAGCTTTGCTAATCAAATTATGTTCTCTACATAAACTGAGCTGGAATACTGTACAAGACTTCAGTCCTTTGAAATAATACGTTTAGGTTTGGTCTTACCTTTCCTGGAAAATTTTCCTAGAACTGATGCATGAGGCTTCTTGTTTGGAAGATTTTTTTTTTAACTGATTCCATTTTTGATGAACTGTTCAAGTTATCTAATTCTTTTTCTCGGGGGTATGGATGTAAAGATCACTGACTTTTTTTTCAAGTTCACATTCACAAAGTGTTCTTAAAACCAGCCTCCATTTTTTTAAAATTGAGATTTAAAATTCACATACCACAGAATTCACTCTATCAAAGTGTCCAACCAATGGCTTTTAGTATCTTCCGTGAATTTTCCTTTTAAAAAATTTCTCTGAGTGTGATTTTGGAGGAGATTAGCATTTAACATGAGTCATGAACGTTGGATTAAGCAGAGTGCCGCCATAATGTGGGTGGGCCTCGCCCTCTGTCGGAGTGCACTGAAAAGAATGACCTTCCCTGAGTGAGGGCGGACTCAGCAGATGGCCTCAGCCCCGCACTGTCCAGGCTCCCTCACTGTCTTCAGCCTGCCAGCACTCCCTGCAGATTTTGGACTTGCCATGATTGTGTAAGCCAATTCCTCAAATAAATCTCCCTTTATTCTCACACCCCATTGCTCGTGATATCTCTGGGGGAAGCATGACTAACATACTTATCCACTCTTCAGAGAAAAACTTCTGAGATCTTCTTTACTGAGTGTCTGATTCTATGACATGAAATTATGCTACATCTTTATTATTTGTTTCCTCCTCCCTTGAGAGTTATTCAATTCTTTATCTTGGGAAGTCTGGGTATTTCTTTCATCCA